>ONZK01001225.1:5009-17816 GCA_900322385.1 Pharnaceum exiguum | reverse complement strand
GGGGGGGGGGGCACCACAAAGTAGCAGAAAATCATCAAGATATGACCCTAAATAGCATTGTATATTCAGAACAGCAATTTTTGTATCAGCACAACACCCCCTTTCCTCCGGTATTTCCCCCAACCCATTCTGATAAACCAATATGTTCTTTATGCACATAAAAGCTCAAAATTGAGCAGAAAGGTGACAAAGAATGAAGCCCTATGTACGACAAGTCGCCACTCCACCTGAAATTTAAGAAGGATAAAAAAAAGTCGGACACTTCAAATCTATCATCCCCATTTTCTTTTTCCAATAAGTAATGGCTTGCAAGTATTCACGTCTTAATCAAAGAGAAAGAAATCAAGATTTACCGAGGCAGCGGCTCTAGTCGTCATGGTGCGCTCAACAGCAACCGGAGCCAAAGTAGGTTCAATTGTTGATGTATGGGTGAGGCAAGGCTCTAGATCAATACTACCTCCGCCCTTCTGAAATCCATCAACAACAAAAAAAATCAGATAACAATACCCACGAAATTTTTTCCGACAAACTTTCGAAAAGAAAAGAAAATAGATAAATTGGGTAATCATAAAATAGGCCAAATTGTACATCAAGACTAGTTGCTTGTTGTTTGATATCTTCCATTGTACATGCGTCAGAGAGATCTGAAGATCTCATGGACTCAGATGTCATTATACAGAGACAGCAGATCTTTCGATACAAAAGATTGGGGCAAAATTTTTGAAGTAAAAGAGAAGGGAAAAGGGGGGGAAGATAGTGACCCAAAATGACAAAATTCAACCTCCTCAAATGAGATTTATTTCCTTTGCAAAACAAAAATAAAAAGGTAGCGATTTATTGCCTTAAGAATATGAAACCATTTCCTAATCGGTTAAAATGTCCTACACGATTTTTAGGAAAATGTAGTAATAGTAGTATCACTTGCATAGTTCTTTTTTATTGAGATAAGTTTGCACTGATATAGCAAACCTGACACTCCCAAACCAAAGAAAATGAAATAAGTGTGACCACCATAATAAAGACAAAGATAAAAGAGCTTTGAAAAAAAGGGGAAAGACAGAAAAGAACAGAAAACACAACTAGTCTTTTCTTTCTTTCTTTTTTCAATGAAAGAAAAAGGGTTAATAGCTATATGGATCGTAATTTGGGACCACATGCCAAATCAAATAATGCAATTTGGAAGAGGGAAAAAAGAAAGAATGAAAAAAATAAGGAATCGCTTAATTTTTACCTTCATAATGCAACAACGTTCAACGCAATAACTGCAGCCAATTTTAGCTCCCCAAGCACGAGAACGGACGTTGTTCCTCAAGGTAGATACATAACCTACATAAGTGACTATTAGCTCCTAAAGGAAAATTATCATTGACGCGAAGAGCATAGAATATAAATCAAAGTAGATTACATGAATTATTCCCAAACCTTGAAACAAAAAGAAGAAACAAATCACTCATAACAGGAATAAAAGTAATACTAACAAGTAATAATAATAATAATAATTATTATTATTATACAGCAAAAATAGAACAGAGGGTCCATCAGACTGCTGACACAGACACCTACGGATGTACGCAACCTTACCCTGTTTATGAAAATAGGGAGGTTGATTCCGAGATTGACCTTAAATGCATTGCTGCATAGAAGTATTGACTTCCCGCAACTAACCCTGAGTGGGTAGCTCAGTTGGTAAAACTTCTGAGATTTATTCGAGGACCAAGTTCGAGTCTCCTTAGGGCCACTGGAGGTTTTACCGGTCATTAACTTCAGGGCCCGGGATTAGTTAGACGAAGCCTAGATACCCATGTTATCTAAAAAAAGTGACTTCAATTTCACTTAAAATAAGAAGTACCGAAAGGTTTTGTAGCCATTTTGCTTCATTAAAGGATTCCAAAAGGTCAAGGAAGATACTGAAGGACGATCTGAAGCCCGTCACTAGTATTATACTGATCTCGGACATTCATAAAGAATGGAAGTCACAAGAAGTAGACAGGTAAGCGGAAAAAAGGGTAACAGACATGAGTAGGACACTCTTCAAGCACAGAAATGAATATGTAACCGTGAGTTACAACACAAAACCAGCAGCTTTACTGGAAAAAAAATGAAATATTTACTCAAGAAAGTGTCAGTACTCAATTCTGCCAACTATCATATCACAGCCGCTCATTGGACCACGAGATAACTTTCACACAAGGACTACAATATCTTCTATAAAAGGCATTCGTGTACCACTATTTATAAAAAAAAACTTTAGCTCCCCAAAGAGTAAAGCACCTACAGAATCGTTAATTGCAGAAATCAAATCCATTTACAAATAGAAAACCAATGGAAAAGATCAACAAAACACTCAAAAAATTGTGACATCTGACATACTTTCCTGCGGGGGCAGCACACGTATTGTTGCACGCAGCTCCTGTATAGCTGGATGAGGAGGTGATGCTGTCGGCCGGCAATAACCTGTATGCATGAGAACTGGAATGCAATATTTCATGTTAGCCTCAGGCATATATCACCGAATTTATCCAGAAATTTCACCAGAATCTTATTTATACTTCAGAGCACATACCAGCAACAAGATCTGAGTCATCAGTATATATATCTGTGCCCCAAAGCTGTCCACCCCTTACCTGTCATGAAGCACATTCCAACAGTCAGAATCTGAGACCAGGACATAAAACATGACTCGATCATGAGAAAATGAGATGAAGAAATACTATTGTGGCCTCATAAAACAAACGAGAAAAGAAAAAAAAGTTGGCGACAACAGACAGCGTGATTGAAGATCCGTCCGTCATCCAGATGCAGTTGGCAAGCATTTCCAGAAATTGTTATAAGGCTCAAAGAAGCACAGAAAAGGGTTCAAAAGAAGCAAAACACTCGGATTATTACTCTATAAACCATGTCATGCTCACAGACGCACCAACAGCCAGGTTTACATCTTACACAATTTAATCAGATCTACATGTGTCCACTAAACTTTAAATGCATATCTTTCTCCAAACAAAATTAAAAATGAAAAAAAAAAGACTTTCAAAGTAAGAATTGAATGCATGAATGAATAATAAACATAACAACAAAATTAGCCTAAAGCACTTATTAGTTATTAAATAATATCTAAAATCTGTCAGAGCACCCAAATTCAACGTCAAGCCACCAAATCAACTTTTAGATGTAGATCACAGATTGGTGTCGAACGTGAAACTAATTTCAGTTTGCACAATTTTTATGAAGACACAACACTAAATAATTGCACACTTACTTGACGATTTGTAGCAGTAACATGCTCAGCCGGAATCCGGACTTCTAGCGTAGGACCATTGTGTAAAGTTTCACCATTTATGTCGGGATGAGATGATTCATATTCCTTCCACAATCTAGTCAGTTCTTGCAAGCATTCACCAACTTTATAAATAGTTGACACCTCAGGTCTACCTGCAACACGAAAATTCAGGAGTTAATGACGGCATTCTGTTATCAGATCTCGATGCCCAAAGACATATTAGGAAGGTTGAAGCGTTGAGTGAACGCAAACTATGGGAAAACAACTTATTAGACTATTTCCTGTCCAAGAGAAAATAAATGTAGCACTGACCTGACATCATCCTACCCAGAAAGTTTTCAGCAAAAGAAAAAATATGTTTGAAACAAAGAGAATGCTTCAGAGACAAAGAGGCGAGCTCACAGAATAATCATAAATGTAACATTAAACCTCAACAAAGATGTAAGATATATGACAAGGATCAAGATGAAATTTATATAACCACGCTAACTTTATAATTTGGAGATAAGAAAGATTGTACACAAATGGAAATGCATCGAGGAATTCCTCATGATACGAAATATTGTACACAAATGGATATGCATTGTTTGTTAGTCGATACGTCTATTATTGCTATTGGACATGCATAGGCCACATAGCAAATTCTCATCTTGTGAAGTCTCCACACCGATTGATAGCCCAAGCAACCAAAATTAAAAAAATTCAAGCTTACAATATAGCATATAATTATATAAAGGTGGTAATCAGGACCATTTTCACATAAAATGTTATGAGTAACACACCTAGAACCTGTCAACTTGAACAAAGGATCAGGTAGTACAAAATTTCATAAACTCCTGTATTATAAAAATTAGTCACGGCTGGTAAAGGAAGCATGGTCCATCAAGCAGCAATATGGTCTACCAAAAAGAGAAACCTCGTTCACCATAATTAAGAGTAACGGAAAAGCATTAGCAGCATACCTTGAGACCTGCAAACAAAACCCCAAACAAAGATCAGACCATATAAACTATGAGAAAAGTACTGACAAGATAAGCCTAGGCATTCTACCCAAAACAAGAAGGAAATCGTTAGATGTTTCATAGGAATGGTCTAATTTCAGTATGGAAAAATAAGGAAATCAAGACACCACTCTCTTTTCTACAAGAAGACTGAACCAATAAAAAGAAAATTGCCAGCCAAAAATGCGTCTTCTTTAAGTTCAGGGAGGATAAATCAGAAACATTAAGGTATTTCAGCCTAATTTTGAAGCTCACACTTCACACTCACAGTTTCAAGCTCTCTCAACAAATATCAGATCCAAAACATTCAATCCTATAACAAAGTTACTGCTAGTTTGACTAGGGCTACTTGTTTAATCTAAATAGAAACTGCTCTTCTTCACTAATAAAGTGACGGCAGCCATTTGCCCCAACAAAAGACACACTGCACATAGGTCACACCACTCGGTGTCTCTGACCATGACAGCCAATTTCATATAATCATATCCTCGAATCAATAAGTTATAAACAGTAGAGAATATTCCGGCAGGACAAGAATTTCCAAGTGAGAAAGAGTATAACTTGGGGAAAGGGGAAACCAAAAATCCCCCTTAACACACCACTGCATTCTAAATTCACTAAAAAAATCGCTCAGTGTCAACTGAAATACATGAAGATAAACATGTTCACCACTACAGCATTCCAAAACACAAAAAGATTGAAAATCTCAAACGTGGCAAACAAATATCAGAGACGCAAGCACAAATAGAAAGATACAATCAAGAACAAAAGAAACATATAGAACATGGTATATAAGCAGGGGACTTACCCCTCTCCGTCTTGACCACGAGACTTGGAACGTGAACCCACTATAGGGCTTCCTCTTGGACGAAGCATTCTCTTCCTCTGTTGAACTCCACTGAAGGCCTCTCTTTCTCTGTCTGTACCCCCTTCAACCTCAGCACCTCCTTCATCATGATCCTTATCAGAATACTTGCTGCGCTTCTCGGGCCTTTCTCCTTCTACTTCTCCATCTCTCTCTTTCCTCCTCTCTTTTACTTCTCTATCAACATTTCTCTGCGCATCAGGTTCCTTTAGCTTCTTTTGTTCTGAAGTTAAATGTTCCTGTACAGATGTTCTTTCTGGTACCTCTTTGGCATTACGGTGACTCTCTTTCTCCCCGCCATGCTGGCCATCTCTGTCAGCTTGATCCTTTTCTCTATCTTTAAGCCTCTCCTTCTCTTTGACCATGTCTTTTCTCTCCCGCTCCCACCTCTCAGGTTCTTTCTCTTCTTTTGTTGCTTCCTTGTGTTCATTACTACTGCTACCAGCTAACACATTACTCCTATCACTCCTATCTTTATCACTTTCTGGCCAATCATGAAGCTTTCCTTCTTTCCTTTTCCTATCCTTAAACTTATCATCACCTTTAGGATCAACCTTATTCTCTCCAACAGCCTCATTGCCGTCAACCCGTTCCTTCACAACATTACTCACACCTACTTCCTTCGCAACTTCATATTTCGGGCGCACTTGTGGGCCACTCCAAGGCGCCACATTCGGACCTCCTGGAGAATCAACATGCCTTTTCAATCTATGTTGATCTTTCCAAAACGCGTCCTTTTCAACCTTCACATCAGTCTTCACATCACCACGCGTATCTTTCTCATGCTTTACCTCTTTATTCTCCTCCACCCGTCCCTCAACCCTACCCTCCTTCTCAACCTTCCCACTCTGATGATTCCCCTCTCTCAACTCCACCTTCACATCTCTACTACTCTCACCACCCTTATTCTCCTTAACCTCCCCCCTCACCTCAGGACCCCCAACTTGAGGCTCACTCACAGTAGTCACAGGAGGCGGCGGCATTCTACCACTATACACAGAATGCAAAGGAGACTTCCTCTCCCCCTCTCTACTCTCGGGCCGAGGAAGTAACCCGGCCCGAGAACTCTCCTGAACAGGCCCATAACTTACCCTTTGTAGCACATTCTGCTGCTCTCCCTCACCACTACCACTACCACCATACCCCGGCCTCGGTACCGATACCGAGGCCGGTGACGACGAATGCACACCACCTTCCTCATGTGGCCTCTTTGGAGGTGCACTCATTATTCACTCAACAACCAACCAACAAATCAACACCAATGCAAAGTACACAATAAGCTAATCACACCAAAAATTACACAATACCCACTTCAATTTATCAAAGCTAATGCACAAATTACACCTGGAAATGAAAAAAGAAAACAAACCAACAAAAAAAAAGGGAAAAAGATTAAAACTTTGCAATGACAATATATGGAAAAAATGTTTCTAAGTAAAGTTACAAAGTTTACAAATTAGGGTAAGTGAGAATGCCAAAGGAGGATATATAACAATAGAAGAGAGATAATGGAATCGAGAATTACCAAGTTAGGAGGAAACTGAAGATGGGTTTGTGAGAAAGATTGAAACTTCGAAGAGAAATTTCATCAAAGTGTGTTGTTCTTGTTTTTGTGTGTCGGGAAACTGTGAGCAAATGACATAAAAGAGAAAAATGTTAATGAAGATTTGTTTGGTTAAGTAAAAAATATTAAAAATTGTTTTTAATTTGTGGTAAGCTAAGAAAAGGCAAAAAAGTTTAGGAAGAAAAAAAAAACGGCTTGCCCTGATGGGCCTGGCAGGTGTCCTAAGTTGTAATTTTGGATGCGGGGAATTTTGATTTTAAATTTTAATTTAAAGAAAAATAATACCTTTGTGTTATTTGGAATCTTATTATTTTTAAGAAAGATTTGTTTAAACTGTAATCTCGTTTTATATATAAAAATGAGTATTAATAACAGAAAAAAGTTGATTAATAACCACTCGAGTGATCATTAATGATCCTCGAAAATTTGTGTTACAATCTGAAGATTTAGATGGGAGAAGAGAGGAGAAGAATTGTGTTTATTGATAATGATTTATCTCAAAGTTTACAATTACATCAATGTAGCTTATATATAGCCTACCTAGCTCGACATTCTGTTACAACCACTTAATCAACACCAAAACAGAATTCTAACTAACTTCTTATTTGTACTAATCAATTGTTGACCTCGCAGTTGTGACTATTAATGACCATGTCTCGTATATCGGTTTACACAATTTTTTGTGTTTACTTTTGTTTATATCAAATAAAGTTGTTTCATTTAATATTTCTAATTTCAGAGCTAATTATGTTACTTGTAAGAGGTTGGGAAAATAGTTACTGATGTAATAACTCTGCTAAAGCTATCGATCAAATTCAATTTCATAAATTTATATTATAGCCTTTTCGCGTTTATAATAATATTCTTTTGTGTATGGGATTAAATTCTTATTTCTTAAACTTAAGGTAGGTATGTGTCAATCAAATTAGACAATGAGTATGGCAAATCAATAGTTGGAAGTAAACACACCAAACCTCACAAGTCACAACCTATCATCAATTCATCATAAATCTAACACTTTGAGAAGAACACCTTTTTTTCTCATTATCTTCGATCGTTATGTATATTCACTCTCAATGTAATCCTTTGTCTAAAAAGAAAATAAAAAAAAACTTGAATATTTTTTTGAAAAATATCTTGAGGTAACTTATTTTATAAGTATATAGAGAATCTTATTGAAATACATACATACGGAGTTAATCATAACTAAATCTATTACCATACTCTCGATCCTTGTATCATAATCAAAGGCATTGAATAAGATACTCTATTTTCCTTGTTAAAACATGCGAAAATAGAAATGGTAATATCGATTAAATCTTAACATTATCGTTGCAATTGTTCATGACCTCATGTAGCCAGACCCATTGACTATTCTACACGCTTAGCGAATGTACTTTCGAGGTGCATTTGTGAAGTTCTCACTCTAATACTTTACGAAGTGCATATTTACATCAATTGACCTCCACATTGGTTTGTTTACAATCTATCTACTACGAGTATGTAATTGATTTAGAATAAAAAAATCTATACAATTTTTCGTGAAAATAATTATAAATAACAAAGAATACGTAAATCATATTAAATGTAAAAGTTTGGTAAATGATTTTTTTAGCACTTCAACTTTATTTTAGCACATCAACCGCCCCCTCTTTCCTCCCTCTACTCTCCTCTCCTACCTTTGCACAAAAACCTAACTCAAATATATTATTCTTCAGGCCAGAAAGACATATTTAGGTCATTCCCGTCATGTAATCTTATCTTTTCTACAACATTTCTATAGTTTTTCGGTGTTTCTTTCGTTGTTTGAATAAATTAATCTCCCTTTTGTGGGTTTTATATTTCCCTAAATGGAATCTTATTTCGCATATAGTGCGATTAGTAGTATTACTTTAGGGTATCGTGCATATAAAATTCAACTTGCAATATGAAGATCGACAGAAGATTGATTATAATATTAGCGATGAAGATCTATCCTTCTACAAAATATGCCGAGGCATGTATCGAAGTCAGCAAGTAATCGCGTTTGAGTATTTTAATAAATTGTTTTGTTGATAAATTTTGTATTAGAATAGCTGGTTTAATACGTTTTAAGGGTTTTTTCCGATATAGGAGCTGTATGACTATTCTATTAATGAAATCTTTCATGAGTCATTTCCCAACCAGCTCTTGAAAAATAAAAAAATTCTGGCTCAAGTACCACTTTGAAACTAATTCTCATATTCCCGTCCACCTCAGCACCATGAACGAAGACTGTGACGTACACTAAGTCGCCGCCCGCGGTGGCGACTCATTCCCCGTGAGTCGCCACGGGCAGGGGCGACTTACTGATTCGATAAAAAAAAACAGTGAGACCCTTCACCAATTTCAAGTTTAGTAAAAATTCATTCTTTGGCCAACTAATACCCGTGAAACTGCATAAGCCTCCATCAATTCATCATCTCAAACTTTCCTCTAAGTTGTGTTAACCATTTCCAAGTATCAAAGGTGGACAATCAACAACTTTGCTTTTAAAAAATCCCAATATATCCAACAAGTCAATAAAGGCCACAATACTTACGGATTTGTTGAATTAATTTCAACACAATTTAATTCAACCATTCATAAAATAAGGAGTAACTAAGAAAAACATTTAAAAAAAAGATGAGAGGGGGAGGAGGAGGAGAGAGACTGGAAAAGTGGCCTTGAAACTGTGGGTTGTTGAAGAAGGCATAAATTTGAAGTGAGTGACCACTGACCAAGGTAAAGCAAGAGATGGAGTGATGGTGATCACTGATCAGTAATGGGGAGAAGAGAGAGAGAGGCATGGGACAGATATGTGTGGAACAGAACTTTTAGTCTGGGTTGGTTTTGCATCTGGGGAGCTAGGATGAGTTGATTAATACTACAAATCTTTTTATTTTAAAAAGAAAAAACCAGGAGTCGCCTTCGTTCCAGGCGACTGACAATACAAAAAACGCCATGGCCGATGGCGACTTTAGTTCTGTAACTGCACCGTCAAAATATCCAGCGTGGACGGTACATTCAGAATTAGTTTTCAACTAGGGGTTGAGCTAGAATATTATTTTTTTCAAGGCACCCTTAGGGAGATGGCTCATCTTTCATCCCCAATTATCAAAAAAAAAAAGTTAGGTAATCCATAAAAAAAATTAGGTAAATGTATTTTAGACCAATTTTTGGTCCATCGAGAAATTACCCAAAAAAAACTGGACATCCATAAATGGAAAATAGTTAGGCTCTACAAAGCCCAAATAGGCAAAGCCCAAGAAAGGAAGAGGCCAGTACACTCGAATAATCCATCACGTGTAAAACACATCCACAGTGCGTCAGTGTTCAGGAAGAAGATGAGCATTGAGTAGGTCCCAACTCACAAACCCCCGTCAACCAATAACGAAGCACCCACTTAATTTCCAAGTCACAACTTTTTTAAGCGCGTTTGTTGAACACAAAACTATAATAAATAAAATAAAATCAACACACACTAATCTCCCACACCAGAATATTTAAATGAATAAATAAAAGATCGCCTCATTTATAACACACAGACAAAGGAGAGCAGGGGGACCAAATCCTCCGATTCTCAAGCTTAGTTAATAAGCCTTTGGTCTTTGCTTGTTTGTCTGTTTGGTCGCCCCTTTGCATTGCAGCAAACCAGCTTAAACCCATCTGCGGTCTCACGGTATTCCACTCTCTCCCCGCAAATCTCCTATCTTCACTCCCCACCTTTTATTCTGTCTGTTTTTCTCTTCTTTTTTTCGTGACTTGTCACATTGTGTTTTTTTTTTCTTGCGATATTTTACTTTTTGGAAATGAGATTTCTGTGTTTTTGTTTTCTGGGTTTTATTTATTTGTATGGTTTAGAAATAGTCTGCCCAATGTGTTCAAAATTTATGATGTCATTGATCATGATCATGATGAAAGGCTTAATCTTTCGTGGGTATTAACGACAATGAAGTTACTTTTTCTTTCCTTTACTAATATGTCAAGTGGGGTGGGACAAGTGTAACAATTAACATTGACTAATATAAGCCTTTAAGAATTAGTATAGCAGATTCATTCAAGATTATCTGTAGCTGTAGATTAACAAACCCACTAGGCCTGGCCAGGCCACTAGTTTTGGTTAGGTGGATAAATAGCTGCATGCCTGCATAGGGGTTTCTCGTGGGTAATTTCCGAACAGCCCCTTCGGAGTAAGGCTGCGTACATCAGACATCAAACCTCCTCAGTACTACATCGATAACACTCGGTTGTTGTTGTTGTTGTTAGATAGAAGAAAAATAGTCAAGCTGAGACATTTGAACATTTATGATTGTTGGATGCTCTGATGGCCTATAAGTGGCTACATTTTGAGGAATGTTTAATTTGTTGGGGGTTTAATTTGTTACCGTAATCAACTGTTGCAGATTTTTGTTTGACAATGTGGGTTACTTTTGTTTTTGGGTATAGATATGTAATGTACTAGAGAAGTTTAGAGTTGGATGTTGATGGATTGGAGTGGAGGACTAGTATTGAAATGTGCTTGTAACAAGTGTTTAGAATACCGTCGGTTTCAGGGCCACTGGAGGTTTTACCGGTCGTTAATTTCAGGCCCATGGGATTAGTTAGGCGAAGCCTAGATACCCATGTTATCTATAAAAAAAGAATACCGTCAGTTTTTCCGACATGCTAGACTATATCTACTATCTAGCAAGGGCCAATTCAGGACTCGAGGTGAGTGACCAGACTGAATAAGGGTACTGTGAAACTACAAAACATGACCTCCAAATCGGAATTTCCATGTGTCCCTAGGGTTTCAATTGCGATAGATTTTTGAAAGTAGAGCCCAAAACAAGTATATGTTTGCCTAAAAGAGAAAAAGAGTATATGCTTGGTAGGGATCTGGGGAAGTGGGGAGTCTAATGCATACAGTTTCTGATGGAACCTTGGGTACAAGTGTTTTCTAGGACATTGCCATGGAAGTAGCACTGCAACCCCGGAAGTCATGATTGAAAAGGACTTGTTAAGTTCTAACCTTTTTTGTGGAATGTAGCCTTCATTTGGATGAAATGTTTCTGCTACAACAATGGAAGATCAAGTCATGGGGATGAGTTTCCGACTTTACGCATAGTGGCCAGTGGGTAGTGGCATTAGAAATATCTTCTTTTGGTTCTGTTTGCTTTCTACACCATCTAGTCTGGCTTTCCTTTTGTCATTTTTAATCTGCATCTGTAGATCCAAATGATGCTCTTGCAGCAATCTATTATATGTGGTGTATTGTATAGCAAAGTCCCATGTGACTCTTTTATGTGTTTGAAATTTTGAGCTGATTTTTTTTATAAAAAAAATCATCTGCTTGCCGTTCTCTCCTGTTTCCTTTTTGTGTGTTATCTGTAAGCTAAACTTTGACAAGGCATCTCTCTTTGGCTTTCCTCTTTTCCTTTGATCATGTTCTTGTTAGCCACCCCTAGGAACTATGGAAGTATGGGGTCTGCTTAATTGTTGATGTGTTTGTCTTCTCTTCCCTGTTACTAAAGTAATCTTCTGGCAGTTTTTATATGTTTAAGCTCTCAGAGTGTGCGTGCGCAGGTGTGTGTGTGTGTTTGTGTGCGCGCGGGGGTGCGTGCTTGTGGATTAGCTACTTTGCACCTGCAGATTTGCATGACTCATTGGTAATTTAAATAGTTCCTTTTCGCCTGCAGATTTGCATGGCCCAATCAGCTGGTATCCACATCTTTGCTGCAGCTGTCATCTGGTGCATGGCTTATGTTCTTGTCGCTCTGATAACCTCTGTGCGCACATTTACTTTGTTATGCTTCTGTATTTCTTGCCATTGATGCAAATCAATGTGATTTTGGAATCACATTTTGACTGGAAGGTAATCACTAGAGGCCCTTGTTGTTGTTTTTTGTCTTTATTTGTTTAAAAGTGTCATGATAGGAATGATCAAGAACATCTAGCTGCTGCTATTGCTTTTGATGGCTTGTTTCCACAGTTCATAAAACCATACTCGAAATAGACCCCTTAATACGACAGATTATATATTATAACATAAAAATTTGCTTGTAGCTTGTCAGCCCATGACTCGTCTCTTTTTTTGTTTATAATCATTTATGCTTAAAGT
>ONZK01001224.1:0-16531 GCA_900322385.1 Pharnaceum exiguum | reverse complement strand
GGGGGGGGGGTGCAACTCACCATTGTTCTTTTTTTTGTAGGTAATGTGAACTAATGTCACTAATCTTGATCTTTTCCTACTCGGTCATTTACTGTAATTTCATTGTCAATCGAATATTATTGTTTGGAAATTTAACATAGGTTTGAACTAATTTCATTTTGGGTACTTGAGGTTTGCATATTATCATTTTGGGTGCCTGAAGTTACTATTTTGTTAACACTTTGGGTATTTGATCCAAATCTGTAAAGTTTGACCGTTAACTTGATGACGTGTCATGTTGTTTTCGTGAGTTTTGTTGGTGAAAAACCCAAATTGCCCTTCATTTAACTGTAAAAACCCAAAGTGCTCTGTTAACACTTTGGGTATTTAGGGTTTCACCCACAAACCTCATGAAAAGCAATATGACACGTCATCAAGTTAACGGTTAAAGTTAACAGATTGGGTCAGATACCCAAAATGTTAACATAACGGTAACCTCGGGCACCCAAAATGATAATATGCAAAACTCATGTATCCAAAATGAAATTAGATCAAACCTCAGGTACCCAAAATGTTAAATTTCTTTATTGTTTTGTAAGCTTTGTCTTTTTGTATAGAGTGTTATGTTTCTTCTCTTCTTTTTTTGTGGGGGTTGGGGGAAGGGTTGTACAATTATCTGTGTGTATGATTATAAAGAACCGGAATCCGTGTCTACTATAAGAGTATAACTTCAACATCTTGATGGTTATGCAGAAAACATCTTTTATAAGTTTTGAAATTTTCCGCAATTCTCAATTTTTGATGTTGGGTTTCTGGGCCAGAAAATTCTCCGTCTCAGCTCATTGTTTAATATCTGCGTGTGAGAAAATGTGCGTAAAGTGGCATTGTCTTATGAATTGGGCATGTAAAAAAAAACACCCTATATGATGAGCATGTAGTGGTGTATTTTGAAGTGAGTTATGAGTGTTATATTCATTTCCAGATGACGACCGCTGACCATTTCTAATGTTTAGCAAGTGCCATTCATTTCTTAGGAAGTTTGCAAATACAACATTGGGGAAATCAATTTTCCGACTTATTGTGATCTTTGAATAGGAAAAGCTGTGTTATGACCTTTGGGTGACCGCATCTTGTAATCCACTAATGATTTGTTGTTGGTGAATACATGCTGTTTTTTTTTTAAAAAAAAAATTAGGAAGCATGGCCATGCAGTTTGAATTTCTATTCTCCCTTTTTAACTGTTTTCCATTTTTGCCGGCCTGTGGACTGATAGTCGTTTTTTCATTTTATGCAGATTATCTTGTGACGAAGTGTGGCGTACTTATGATGTCACTTTTTGTCTTCTTTACAACCACAATGTCAGTTTCTTTTACATTAAGAGAGACACAGACTCGTATGCTGAAATTCACAGGTTGTCTTCTTCCCCTCCTATCTTCATTATTTTGTTTCTTAGTGGCATCATGAAACAACTTTTTATTTTAATAGCACCAACGTGATCCAGAGGTCTATTAGAGCATGTGAGCAGCCATACCCCTTGCTAGTTGAACTAGTATACATCCTGTTTGCGAAATAGCCAAGTTAAGTCCATTATTTCATTCTTGTAACAGAGTCCAGTAGTGGCATTATCCCTATTACTAGTTGCTTACTAACCTTGTTAATATAAACACGGAAGTTGGGTGATGACATATTGGCCTTGTAGTTGAGACTCCAGTTCCCCACTAATAATCGATTAAGTGATAGTCTTTTTAAAATTATTAATTACCGTCGTACTGGACTTGATTTTTTTTTTCTTCTAAATTTTACATTTAGAATTTGCAATACCTCTCTAATTGTTAGAATGTGATAGTCCGTAGGCTAATAATATGTTGGAGTTTAACTGCTAGTCATTGTTGCTTCCCCAAAAAAGAAACAGAATAGAAAAAATGGAGTTGCATGGCACTTGGCAATGCAGGAAAAAGAATTAGAGAGGTATTGCAAATTCTTTGTTGGTTGTCACTTCTCAGTAGCATATGAAATGCAGGAAAAGTGAGTACTTTTGGGTAACAGTGCTCTATCTTGTTGGTTGCTCTTTTCAATTGCAAGAGAAGTGAAGTGAAAGAGGGCCCATAGTCCTCACTTTCTCATATAGCGTCTACTAGCAGTAGGAAAGGATTAAATGATTGTGAATCCCAACTCCAGTTCAATATCTCACTTTCTGTTGTAAATTTGGTGAATAGGAGATGCAGTTTATGTCATCTTTCAGCTCTGGAGATCTTTTTTTTCTCTTTTTAAATGGCTTTTGTTCGGTGATTTTGCTAGTATTGTAATCATTGATCTGAATTACTGCAGTGCAGCTTCAACATCATGCTCGACATCGGCTTCCTACATTCCAGCTGATATTTGTCCATGTGATCGAGTCACTTGTCTTTGTACCTGTAAGGACGTGACAAATTCAACCATTTTCCTGGCTGAAAAGTTGTTGCTTGTTTGCTCTTGCTGATTAGTCGTAATATTGACTTTGCAGATCATGATAGGCATTCTATTCTTTCTATTTGAATTTTATGATGACCAACTGCTGGCTTTCATGGTGTTGATATTGGTCTGGTTATGTGAGCTGTTTACCCTTATCAGGTTCGTCTTGCTCTTATATATACACGCCCGTCCAAAAATAAAGGGTACATGTTCCTCTTTGGGATGTCCCAAAATAAAGCCCCATTTCCACCTGTTGGCTTATATGAATGGTTGAGATTTTGTTTACACATTATGAAGTTTTATGAACCACACTACTTGCATGAATTAAACTGTGTCAAAATTGAACTTATCCTATATTTTTGAACGGAGGGAATACATCCTTGCACCACTTGTGTTTTGGCCGAGTTATCATTTGACAGCTTGTTATTTATTACTGTTGCAGTGTCCGCACTCCGATATCAATGAAGTTCTTTCCACGCTTCTTCTTGCTTTACTTTTTGGTGTTCCACATCTATTTTTTTTCTTATGCTTATGGTAAGACCGTACCCATTATTCTGAATTCGTATTGCAGGAATCATTAAAAGTTTTGATTCTCGTTTTTCATTTTGAAGAATTTTGCGCTTGTATCTTGTAGGTTTTTCTTACTTAGCTCTGTCAACAACAGCAGCATTTATGCAGCATCTTATCCTGTACTTCTGGAATAGATTCGAGGTAAAGATCTGCTTTAATATGTTACATTGAATCTTCATTCCAATTGCTTATATTGGTTGTTAGGGGTCTCGACATTTGCTTGTGGCTCATGAGCTCATCGTGATTACTCGTTTGTAAACATTAAACTTCTGCATGCTTAAGTAGTGGGAATTAAGTCGAGTTTTTATAAAAGCCTTTTTTTATAGAACACGGATGTAACGGTGGGGCCATGCACTCTTATTTTCTCAAATGCATTCAATATCTGTTCCACTACTGTTGTGTTTACAGTTCATCTTTATTTTCTCAGGTTCCAGCTTTACAAAGATTCTTGCAAAATCGTCGCTCGCATATGCAGCAGCACCCAGACTTTCACATTACATCGTCTACTATTCTTGCATCGACGTTGCACATCACTCGGTTGAATTCGAGAAATCCTGGTCCACCCCATGTGGATGGTACTACCTCGGTGTCTGGGCCCTCTGGTCTTGGAACTGGTATTGATGTTCCACTACCTTCCAATGTGCAGGCAGAAGCTCATGAAGTTCGAGAACATTCTGAAAATCAAGATCACTCGGATGAGAACGCAGGAGAAAATCCTCTTCCAATTCCTGACGACGAACTTAGGCCTCCCGAACCTGGTCAGAACCCTGGAAATATGAATTCATTTAGCTCTTTGTTGCTGTGGATATTAGGAGGAGCATCCTCTGAGAGCCTCAACTCCTTTTTCTCTATATTTAGAGATGTGAGAGATCAAGGCCAGTATTATTCGGAATCTCCTAGGAGGGAAGCTACTGCTGCCCAGGATGAGCAATAGCCAAAGGAAAGAGCTATTTGGATTGATTGAACTCTTCATCCCTCCTCTACATACGACTCCACCTTCCTGAGTCACTGTTACCTATGAATGACTAGGATGTGTCGCCGTTAATGTTGCCAAAGTGAAATCCCTGTTATAAGTCTGCTGAAGTATATTTGTAAATGGGAAAAGTATGACACGCATGTGGAGAAAGCAGCTTATACTGTTATGGAGGTTTGACATGTTAAATTCTGTGGTAAATATGGCTTGGGATGGTGTATTGGGTTGTGAATACAGAGGCTTCTGTATGAAAAAAAAAAAATCCTTTTTTCCTCCGCTGAATTGTAACATAAGATGTAGAAAGCGGATATTTTGTTGAGTAAGCTAAACTGCGGCCTAATTAAATGCATGTATGTACGAATATAAGGAAGAAAAAGAAAGAAACGCATGTACGTATCATGAACTGTGAAATGTCGAGTGATAGGGTGCAACTCATATCATTGAACTGAAGTTGTCTCGCAATTGTTCTAGAAGGGGAGGGTTGTATTGCATTTGAATTGATATTATTACAGCAGCTACTTCTGCACATAAGAAAACTCTCTCTTGCGTATGGCCTTTATGTGCCTAGAAGAAGTTTACAACTCCCCAGTTTATCTTCATAATCATAGAGCAAATACAAAAAGTATGTACTCCACAATTTACCGTAGGGGTTAATTTGCTTTACAAGGTGGCTAGTTCGTAGAGGTAAATGGAGAGAGAAGTGATGCAACAATTATTTTGACTTTTTGAGCATAGACCTTGAGACTAGGGACTCTATCCATCTATTTTATGAGCTTCGAAGCATTTTTGTTATGTAAAAGAAGGGTTACTTCCATAAAGCTCTGCTTGTATGAGGCATTTGAAAGACAATCATTTTATTCTGTTTTTGACTCCTTGGAATTCAAGTATGCTATAGGATTTTGCCTGGACTTACATCCTATATTGGTGATTGTAAATTGTTTGATTGGTACTAAAATTATAATATTAACAGAAAGAAAAATCAAGATAAGTGTGTCCGGTATGACTTTGGGAGTAAAATTAGGACTTTCTTCCAAAGAATCAATTGATAGAGAAATTACAAATTTGTTTTGATATGCCGGTGATGTAAGCAGTGAGCTCTGCGAATCCATTCAGAATATCGCCCAGCAGTTTGCCTGGAGAAGGTAATGTGCTGCTTGATGAACACTTCCATTGGGTAAAATGTACAATAAAGTATAGCATGGTAGTTGTCCTAGTCTCAGACTCTCAGCAAAACCTGTTAAAATATAGCTTAAGGGCTTCAGCTATAAGAAGAATTACTATTACTAAGATCATCATGATCAGGACAGAAGACATTATTATTCGTCTTGACAAAATTGTTCTTGTTATTGTGCATCCAAACCTTAAGCACTCTCCTCTTAATCCCAACTTCTTGACAGAACTGTTGCACTGTACCTGCATCCAACTTCTGTATTTTCCAACCTGCTCTCTCGGCAAACACTAACATCTTCTCTTTTTGTTCACAGGTAAACTTTGTCCTGTGCCTCTTTCTCTTAACTTCCCCTAATTCCTCGGCATTTTCCTTTAAGACCCCTTCACTTTGGTGGCATTGTGATAATTCTTGAGGACTTGGTGCGGTAATATGCCGAGTAGTACTCCAGTATAGGCATTTTGATACGTTGTTGCTTCCCTCCGCAGCCACCTCCCTGCGATGGAAGTTCCGGTGACAACCGCAAGCGGAACAACTGAGAGTGTCACTAGAAGGCATGAATTCTCCGCAGCCGTCAGTGGCTGTAGTCCCTAAGGCAGCTGCATGGTTCTTGAGGCACTCCTTGTACGCAATAACCAGTAGTTCTTCTCTCTTGGTAGTGTTACAACTAATATCAAAATTGTAACCATTTCTAACATTCTTACTAAAAGTTATGGGACTTGATGGGATCACATGAGAGGTTGGGACAACAATTTGAGTTGCTATTGTAGCTGCAGCTATTTCTCTAGATTGGTTACTTGAGTCCATTACTTTCTCTTTTTCTCTCTTTATATTTAGACAGTGTTGAACTACAGACAGGCTGGGTACACACACATATATATACAGATATACTCATATACTATGCAACTGCATACATAGGTAAAGTTTTGGATAAGGGTGTTTGTTTCTCAAGCAATGACTTAACGGTAATATATCTACACAATATGGTGTACGTAGAGAGAGGCCTTGCTTTGCTTGTACTATTAGCTACCGCCCTTAATAAGGTAGTTAAGGTGGTGAACAGGCGTCAGCTCTCCTGCGAATCTAAGCACTACTGAAGGAATTGAAAAACAAAAAAAGACGGGTTGATCTAACTTGTCAGATGTACATTAACGCAAGCTAGGGACAAGTGTACAAGTACAACATAGGAATGCTTCTTTTGTTTCGTATACAACATAGGATTGTTTAGTGTACGTACAACATTGAATTGTTAACGCGATCAAGTTGCGAACAATGAAGAGGTCTAATAGATTGTTTAAAGATTGTGCCCTAAACATAGGCATTAACCACATATTATAAGGTGTTGCTTAGAAGGCATGAAACAATTGACAAAAGGTATCCTTGTGAGGTTGTTTAGATTCTTGTTTTGATGGCGCATTTAAGTCAAAAAGCCCCTTTCATTAGCATAAAGCACTTGCCGGATGGCCTTTGCTTATGATTCTTCTATTATGTTGCCCGTACATGTTCTGAAATACCAATAGGAGTTGAGGTCATCCTTATACACTTTGCTCACTTGCCCTACAACAATAAAGGTACTGACTAATGACCGTTATAAAAATGACTAATGAAATTTGTTATAATGCTTTACAAAAACACTCGGTGCACATAAGAATTGGAGAATATACAGAAACCTCAATGCGTTTGATTAGCAGTTTAGCACTCATTCGTTCGTTCTTTTCTTCTTCTTTTTGAACCAGCCGCTCTAGGATTTTAATTTCATGGACAGCTGATACGCATTTGTTTTACATCATTATGTGGCAGAAAGTGATATTGCCTTCAAGGTTTTAATCCATTTGGCCTAAGATAATTATGACGCATAGGCCTTTAGCATGGAAGAAGAAAGTGAATTGATGGACATCAGTTTTGGTCCTTTGATGGCTGGAACCTTTGCCCTACGCCTCCACCCGTCTGTCGGCACTGCCGCACATGTATATGCGACTCCGATAAGCAAACATAAAATGCCAATACAATAGGCTTTAGTACATTGGGTATAAACTTACATCGACTAAATTTATATCTAATAATAAATATATTGACTAATAATGGTATTTGTTATAATGCTGTATCAAACAACCGGTATGTGTTCTAATTGTGACTTCAATGATGCTAATATTAAGTTAGATATGACTAATGGTATGTTTTGTACTTCATGCTTGCAGATGCTCATACTTTACTTGTTCTTTCACGACTTTTTAAAAATTCTTTTATGAATTAAAGTGGTTTTCAAAAGTTCTTTTATAATCATTTTTAAGTCTTTCATACAGCTCCAAATAGGTTTTTCGAAAAAAAGGTTTTTTGTGGGTCATATAGGAAACACCCTCCTTTGAATAAGGCTAGATACATCAGAGTATCAGACCTCATTACCCCGTCAACACTTGCTTGTTGTTGTAGTATGTTAGACTGGAGGAATTCTACACCCATAGTCCCTAATTGCACTATTAGCAGTGGGTCTCATGTTTCTTTTTTTTTTTATCATATTCAACAGCATGAATATCATGTTCATATATGATAATATCATGTTCAGATGTGTAAATATCATGTTGAAGTGTGAACTTGATATTGTTATGTTAGAACATGATATGTAGGTTATACAACTTGATATATAACTGAAATGGTGATTTTCTTAGCTCAACATGACATTCACCCATCTGAACATGATATTATCATATATGAACATGATAAAAAAAAAAACCACTGCTAATTGTGAATAGTACAATTAGGGACTATGTGTGTAAAATTGCTCGTTAGACAGTTGTAGGTTATTAGGATAATACACCAGAAACATATCATAGGTATTGTTCAAATCACTACCCCGCAGGACTGACAAACCACTCCAAAAGATGTGCGTAGCTTTCTTTTGCTGGAATTATATTCAAAGGCTAGCACGCAAGGTAAAATCGTGAGAGTAAAGTTACTCCTAAATCACTACATTTCCCCCAATCCACCGGTCTCCTGATTCAAGATTTAATAAGAGTAGAGGTACATTTTTGAGGTTGTTAAGTCACTCCAAAAGTCAGAACTTCAAATTAGATTGTTTTCTTGACTTCAACAATTTCAAGTCACCACAGGGAAAACAATCTTCCAGGACAACAGGGAGAACTTTGGGGCTTACAGAAAATGCAACGTTCCATTTAAAATGCAGTTGCAGACTCGCCATCTTAACATACATTTGGACGACTAACCCCCAATATCAGAATTATACCAACTCATTAGTCACTATCAGTACAAAGCTAAGCAGAAACTACATAATTCCTCTATTGTTGTTTTCTGTTCCTCATGATGAATGGAGCCGACAGGTTTACCAATAGCATTTGACACAAGTATACATCTCTCTATGTACAATCAAGAGGGAATCAACAGCAGAATGACTGAGAACTGATCCGTGGAAAAACAACTCAAACATCTCTCGATGCCTCATATCTGAGGTGACGTATATGATCACCGATGTATCAACTACTGAAGCTAAAATTCAGTATCAAAGCAAGCAACCAAAACCTTGGTAAGCATGGCCCTGGCAAATGGAATGTAGCTCATACTGTACCTGCATATTCACACAAGACACATGATGGGTAATTCAACAAGAGTCAGCAGAGGAATCGAGATGATTGTTGAAAAGCACAAATATGACTGACTTTTGCCCTTCACCATATTAAAAACACAGAAGCATGTATGCAGGATAGAGAAAGAAAATGTCAAGTTCAGCATACCACATTATTCAGAATTTCAACATGGATGATGAAAATTGATTCACACAAATCAAGCAATATGCATCTCAAGTATCTCAACATAGGCAAGCAAGTAGCAACAAGATATCAACCAAGCCATTAGTAACTTCAAACAGACATATGAAAGAAGTGATCCACAAAAGCATAGTGGGCATTGTCGTTTACAAAGTTTTAAAGATAGAACAATATTTCCAAGGGGAAAAAAGAAAAGTGAGCCAGAGGAAGGCAGTAGAATGGTGCAAGCTGTGTGTCTGCACGTCAGTCCATGGGAGGGAGAGAGGAAGAAGGGCAGGGGTGGGTGGAGAGAGAGAGAGAGAAGGGGGGTGGGGGGGAGTACCATGTCAGAGCTCCAAACTCGAGCATAATTGCCAACACCGTCAATAGCTTGCTATGGACCTGCTCCATAATCAATTGCAAGCAAATTTAGTTACAATACCAGGAGCGCCAATCAACAAGGCAATTGATGACAAGGTTGCAAAAACAAAAACTCGAAAACAAGTGTCAGCAACTCAAGGGCTTTGAGCCTGCAATCATTCAGCACATTACAGGGTCTATGCTAGAAAATTTGAAATAAAAAGGGAAGTTCCAGAAAATGAAAGAAATGTATAAGATAGCAAAGAAATATACTCACATAAAGAGCACAAAAGAGTGCAATTATCATGCTTGCAAGGTACAAAGCGGTTGCATATATTCGGACAGGGTCAAGCATCATGGTAACTTGCCTTTTAGGGCCAATAAGGAAAGCTGTGCTGTCACACAAACAATACAGTTTAGCACAAGAAAGTTAGAAAAGACAATATAAACATTGACCATGTAATGATGTAAATACACAAGAAATTACATAAATTATGTTATTAAACGCAGATTTGGGTGACTAAATAAAGGTGCAAAGAAGGACAATTTCTGATGTCTCATAAATGAATGCATAACATGACCAACTAGAGTTCTATTTTAAATGACAACTGTATAAACCTCCATAAGGGAGCAAATATAGAAGAAAAACATTAAAATACGAACCTTCCAATTGAAAGCAAATTTCCCAGAGTGAATGCTAAGCCAAACTTGATAGGGTTGAAGAAGACAAGCATTGACTGCATTGAAAATGTTTTAAAAAACGGAACAAGCTTTCAGGACTCAAAGTACTAACACATAATCAATCTGCACAATACAAGCTAACATAAAGATTGTTACAGTTACACGATACAGAATATGCCTGATCATTCTTTAGTCCGGATCAGATATTGGATTCATAAACAGCATATGATAATCCTGGTGCCCCACGTTTCTCCACCTCAACTCATTTCTCCTCTCTCTATTTATCTCATTATTGTATGGAGAACGTATTTTCAAGATTACACATTGATAAACAGACACCATGAATAAAATTTCAAACAAATGTCTAGAGTCATACTTACCAAAAGTGTACAAGTTAGACCAGCAACAAAGCATATGACAAAACCTTGAATTCTCTGCAGCCAGAAAGAGAGAAAAGGGTCATATTATGTGACGCCCACTTCGGATAAGAAACCTTACAGAATGATTATGTTTAACACGCTATCGTTAATAAGAAAAATACTATGGATACCTTGCCAAACAATTAGAGAAGAGAACTAGAAAACCCCTAAACGAACCCTACAGGCTACGAGGCTGGTTCCTATTCAGGAAGTTATGTTAAGATTAGTGATCTCATAAGCATTCCAAGAATAGTTTAAAGTCTACATGATAATAGTTCTCTCTTGACTAGTCACAAACTACAACCATGCCAGAATAATTACATTTTGAATAGCGTCGTTAACCTTCTTTCCAGAATAATGCTGGCAACTAGCTATGTGAAATAGCAATAGGCTGGCTGAATCGGTCATTGCCACAAATTTGGAATTTGCATCTCCTAAGAAAAACACTTAGTTGCATGCTCATCCTTCTACATTTCTCTGCCATATACTTTGGAATGTCATTCTGAATTTGTCCGAATACAAAATATCCTCTCACAAATGTGCATCTTCATAAAATAAGATAGCATCCTTGCTAGTTGCTACCCTCGTCTGCTGGTTGAGAGAGCACGGGGACTAGAGGTACATTTCAATAATCTTGAAAGTGTAAAAATGTCAACATTAATTTCTAGTTACTTCAAAATTACAACGAGATGGAACCACGATCCTATCTTAATTCTTTTTTCTTTTTTTTTTTATAGATAACATGGGTATCTTGGCTTCGCCTAACTAATCCCATGGGCCCTGAAGTTAACGACCGGTAAATTCTAATAAAAATACAATCACAAATCGTAATTACAATAATAAAAATTGTTAGAAAATGACATAACTTGAAATGCAAAAGATAAATGAGACTAACATAACAAAAACTAATCATCTAATTTTAATCGATCTCTTTAAAGAGGAGGAGAGAGAGTGGGGGACCTGTTTGGTGGAGAGAGAGCAGTTACGATTGAAATCCTCCATAAGAGAAGGCTCCTCCTCGACGGCGGCAGAGGAGGATGATGATTCTTCGTCTACCTCCATGCCCACCAGCATCTTCATTCTGTCCATTGCCACTGGTTGGTAGCTCTTCACCTTGTCGAATGCTGACGTCAGCTTCTCCATTTTTCGATTTTGATTTGGCCTTTGAGTAAAGGTGAGGGGACGTACTGGGGAGTGTTTGGTGATCGAGGAAATGTTGGTTGGTGTTGTTTGTTTGTTGAAAGGGACTATGTACCAGTGAGTGATTGGGCCTTGGTTGGTGATTTTTGGGTCAGTTCGGGCTTATGATGTTTCTTCTTCTTTTTCCTCGGTATGTCCCACTCACCAGCCCAAACTTACATATATAATTAGATAAATTGAACTCACTTTGTCTAGGTTCTGTCCCGTCACTAAATGTTACCCACAATGGTGTTTGTCACGTGGTAATTTTGATAAACAACCATTTGTGTGGCATATTATTCTAAAGGTGCTTTGATGTAGCAATTCGTGTAGCATTTCAATCTCAACCCTTCGTGATTTGTTAATTTATTTTCTTTTCATGCAATAATAAACCACAAACGGACTAGATTAAAATGGTAAACAAAATTGACACACTAGAAACACCAAAGCCATCATAAATAAATACTTCGGTATTTTGGTATGCAATCATTTCAATGCCATAATTTAGGAGAATATAATCCTAAATTTGCTTCAACCGAAGAAACACAGGAGATTCTACACAGAACAACGAGATTGATGAGTGCTTGTACCTATTACATGCTCCACGTACAACAAACATTTATACAATCCGTCACTTTTTACACCCAATTGTTTTTCCTTTCTTTTGGTCGACGAGGTAATCTAATCACGCCCTTGCACCTCATATAATAGCTTCCCCAAAGTGTCGAAATGTACATGATGATCCCACCAAATTATAGTAAAAACCAGGAAAACGAACACACACGCTGACTATATGTAGTTGATTATACAGTATATATAATACGCGTACAAGCATGTATATATGAGTATATCTTATTAGTTGATTTTGTGACAATTAGCTCGAACTTCGCCATTGGCTCCTTGCTTAACATCAAGCACACTCATCTTAACCATGGCGCGTTGGAAGTCGAGGAAGAACATAGCTTGGTTCATGGCGTAACCATTGACGTACCCTCGAGTTCTCGGGCTGTCAAACAAGGTTTGATCGGAGGTAAGCAAACCAGCCCTATTTTGCAAGTCATTGAAGTAAAGGTTGTCAAATGAATTCCTTGTCTCGTCAAAAGGTTGCTCTGTTGTATCGGCTGCTTTACATTTATCCATCAGTGTTTGGGCAAATCCTGCATCTAGCGATGGATCCACATCGTGTGTTGAATCAAACTTGCTCAACCTGTTCTTGAACGATGAGCACCTTGCCACTCCTAAGGTATGTCCACCTACATGCATTGAGAGTACATATATTGTTGGGCATAAAATGTATGTATGTTTCGACTGATGACTGATGAGTGTTGAACACAATTGAACTGATCAATGAAATTTAGTTTAATCGTTACTATTATTAATTTGGTACTACGTATTATGAACTGAATTGTGAATTATATTGCAAGAGATGAGTCAAGATAAAATTGAGTACTCGCTCAATCGTAATTACTGAATTAGCTAGTGATAAGAATGCAAACTAATTGATGATCATGAAAGTGAGTTAACCATATACCTGACAGAGCTACAACTTCTTGAGGACTGAAGCCACGCTGCCCGAAGGCCTTGATGAGCACAGAGCTATTAAAAGTCGGAGAAGGTAAATTCATGGTGTCTTCAATTTTAGATCTCCTCCCATCCTTCCTTCCTTTGGGGATGTCATATATTAGACCCCCACTCTGTTTCATCAAACCATATATCATACTTCAAAGACAAACCATCTAATTACGTACACAGGATCATTTACCTTCATCAATGTACAATATATGGTATACCGTATGCAAGATGAATACTGATCACTTACCAAGAAAACAGCATCCCTAGCAGCCATAGCTATAATATCAGCACATGAGACGACACCGGGACATTGCCTCTCGAGCTCTTCCTTTGCATCATCAATGACTTCGTAACCTCGTAAGCTCAAGTTGGCAGGGGAATCCTTTTCTGCTGTGTTTTCTTTTGTCGAATCAAGTAAGATTGATGCATCACATCCCTACATACACATGCACAATTGCACATCAACCAACTTAAGCAAGAACTGAAAACCAAGAAAGCCAATAGCAAAACAATTGAACTCGTCCAACAAAATTTATTATGATTGCAACTTTGCTACATTATGAGCGTACCTTGTTCCTATTCTAATTAAGACCATGTGAAAAAGAAACATAATCAAACTGAGATGATAAAGAAAGTAAACTTCTATAATACTTCTATCCTAAAGCATGTTCCTTTTTGAGTTTTGAAATGACGTTGGGCAGTCACTCTAGACCACAAGTCTTCTGTATGGACTTACATAAAATTGAAACATCTCATACTGTAACGCCAATATAATGCTCCCAATCATGAAGCATTTGTAGGTTCATAAAATGATAAAAGCAAAATTGTAGGAGTATTAATTTACCTGTATCCAACAGTCATGAAAATGCATTCTTAGCAGAGGGCCAGCCAAGGTAGGATCATCCTGAAGAGCCCTAGAGACAGTATCCCGAATGATCCCTTCCACCATTGGGCATGTCATAACATAGTAATTCATTGATAAAGCATTGACTTTGTAATTCAAACCGCTTGCTATCACCAATGTCACCCCTAGCAAGCATTGAAGCATCATCCTAACAAACCTACTTAAGGTATGCCTGCCAAAGTTTAGCATTTTAACAATTTTGAAGAAATAATTTAGTTATACGTACACATACACTATCTTAGCTTGTCTCTTTTTTTGAGAACAATCTTAGCTTGTCTCTATTGCCTAGTGACACACATGGACAATATGCGAATAAAACTGCTAATTATTATGGACTGTTAGGGAACAAATTGCAGGCATATATAAGGGCTAAGAAAGTTGCAGAAAGAAAATTAGACTAAAAGAATGGATGTGGGGGAGTGAGGAAAGTGGAAGATGGAGTGGACCATATAGATAGTTCATGCTCCCACTAAATATAGTTGAACACCGAAATGTCAAAAAATATGATAATTTAACTAGTTTTACCAGCATTGGCTTGCTTAATTGTATGTTAATATACAGACACGTATGAGCTACAATAAGTCATCCATATGGTGGACGAAGGTTAATGGATCTTATTGCTCCACCGCCCCCCTTATTATCTAATAATTCACACTGGATTATGTATTTACCTCATGTTGATATATACTGATCAACCCCCAAATGGAAATTCTTTCGTAGATCATAGTTGACTCATGTGACTGTATGTAGGGGAATTATAATTAAGAAGAAGGAAAAATACCATTTTAGGTACCTGACCTATATCATAATATTAAATTAGGGTCTAACTTATTCGATATGTTAAAATGGGTACCTGACTTATTCATGTTGTACCAAAATGGGACCTCAAATGTTTTCGGTCACAGAAACTGTCAAAATCAGGGCTATTTTGTGCAATTCACTTATTACTTATGCTTACTTATCCAAAGCATTAAAATTTCCCCGCATTACTGAGAAATAAAACATGTACATCTATTAAAATAAGTGAAATAAAGGGGAAATTTTAACCCTCATTTCACTTATTTTTATAGATTGACATGTTTTAATTCTCAGTAATGGCGGAAAATTTTATTGCTTTGGATAAGGAATAAGTGAATTGTCCGAAATAGCCCTAAATTTGACAGTTTCTGTGAAAGAAAACATTTGAGGTCCCATTATGGTACAACATTAATAATAAAATGGTACAACATTGTCTCTTAAACCATTTAGGTGAATATGGATTATAATAAAATGGTACAACATTAATAAGTCAGGTACCCATTTTAACATATCGAATAAGTTGGACCCCAATTTAGTATTATGGTATAAGTCGGGTACTTAAAATGGTATTTTTCCTAAGAAGAAAGTATTTCACTATATATGTTTATCCAGTGTTAAAAGGGTATCCACAAACCACATAATGAAGTAATGAACGTACTTATATTGTTCGTCTCAAAGTCAATCTTAATCACATAAATGCGGCTCCTTCAGTCCTTCCACAGTTTTATGTACTGTTGGTGCAAGAGCTGAGTTATCTGATCTGCAATCTGCAATATTGTCTCTTAAACCATTTAGGTGAATATGGATTATAATAAAATGGCTAAGAAAACTTTCACATACTACTTATTTTTAGTGAAGTTTCGAGAAGTAAATACTTCAAGCATGAAGCTGTTATACAAACACATAGGAAAAAGAGTGAGAATTATTATTAGAGATATTGTACTATACTAGGAACATATACTGTAGAGATATTATTCAGTATCTCTAGGATTCTAGTTAGCTTGATGAATAAGTTATTGTAATACTATATATTGGGTTCTTCCCCATTATTATTCTACACTTCTACAACAACATCAATAATATTCTACTTCTACCTTCTACATATTATTCGGTCATGGTATCAGAGCAGTTCGATTCTGAGTGACCTAATAATGCTTCCGCTCGGCCGGTGTCGGTTTTAACAATCTCCGTCGATCACCGGACCACCCACAAAATGAAATTTTCTTTTTCTCCTTTCTTTTTTTTGTTCTAGTTCTGGTTTTTCTTTTTTTTCCTACCCAGATCTACTTCTCGTCGGTTCTGGCCTACTATTACTATGGCTTCTATGCTGCCCAGTTCTTGTGCAGTCACACCTCAACGTCTTCTGTACATTACAGTACTACTCATATTTCTTTTTCTATTATAATATTATTCTTGACTTCTTGTTGTTCTATTCTCTAAAATGGACGACGTACCGCTTGATTACTAGACTTCTACTCGCCGTTTTTATCAAATCTACTTCGGCAGTTTCTCATGGTGCTTTACTATTGCACCGTTCTTTGCTTTGTCTTTATGCCTATTTGACAACAACTTATTATTCTATCATATACTACTTGCTACTTCTATTCTACTTCTTATTCTTTATTATTAGTGTTACTACTTCTTCTTATTACTACGATTTTCTTATTCTATTACTTCTATTATTCTTATTATTATTTCTAGTTCTACTACTATTATTCT
>ONZK01001223.1:48296-68275 GCA_900322385.1 Pharnaceum exiguum | reverse complement strand
CCCCCCCCCCCCCCCCCAACAGGGTATAAAAACAGAATAATAACAAAATTAATATTCAAATTTTCAGAAAGGTTGTGGATACAGGCGTACCTTAAGCTCATCAGCCTCCCCTTCAATCATACTTCCATAGCTGCGGTGGATCTGGAATGACTGATCAATCTGTAAGAATAGCTGCCACTTGGTCATGCTTATAGGACCTACCTCCAGGTGCAATGGAAGTTCAGTCACTGTCTCATTAACTGCTATCAATTTATCTCTAAGCAACCAAAACTCATTGAAGTATATGGTTGGGAAGTAGTTCCCTGTTTTTGGGTCAACATTTAGAGCTGTAGCGGTAAGTTAAAGAAACAAGACAACTCATAAGCAGAATCACCCTGCAACAGTCAACAAATTACTCAAACAGAAGCAGGACAAAAGAAGGCTGAAGCAGGACAATATACTGAAACTTAGGGCAAAGGATACAAGGAGCAATGTTTGGTGGAACGGCATTCAATGAATACCTGTCAATAGATAGATTGAGAAGAGATTAAGATAAAAGAAGGATGAAAAGTCCAGTAGCATACAAGGTGTCTCTGATGTAAAGAGAATACCCACATAGTGAAATCATCAACCAAATTGATTGTCACGTTTGGTTTCCAGTAAGAGATCCACTCAGCTGGACCTTCATCTTTAGGCTCCAGTTGAGAATCTTCAGGCACCTGATGAGCAAAAACCAAATCATTATTTGATTGGAGCTTTGTGTAGGATTAGGATTCTATGGTCATCAATCAAAAAGAATCACAAAAAATACAGAAAAGTAAATGTAGGTAAGATACAATCATACACCAAGAACAAATATCAGATCACAGTACAAATATCAAAATAGCAGACCACAGTACAAATATCAAAAATATGTACATAGAAACCATGGAGTAATATGCAAACCTCATTCACGGCTTTCTCTTCATTGGACTTATCCCCCAGCAAAGATTTCTTTTTGTCAGCTTTCGACTTGGGCAAAAATGTCACAACCTCTGCAAAAGAATTGAGTTGCCCCACCTATTAAATGAAAGTACTTCACAGATAATTACAGAGGGCGGACATGATAGGTGAACTTACGGATGCTCTTCCCAAAGGTCGCTGAAGGATCATACATAGGATCACTAGGATCTGGAGTATAGCCAGACCGAGCAAAGAACGTATGAGCATACATGGTTCCATTATGCTTCAAAGCCTGATAAGAAACCAATGCCAAAAGGATCAGAAAGAGTGAACCAATATGTACTGCCACTATAATGTAAGGCATTGACAAATAATAATGACGAAGACTGATATGCAGCATAAAGAGAGTACCTCAGAAGGTTGATACTTCAAGGATATGGTCCTGGTGCTATCCGGAGTCCACACAGCATAAGGGATATTAGTCTCGTGCCAGACGAGCGCCTTTTCATTTCCGAAGTCACTGAACTTATCATACTCAGAAAGGTATAACCACATATCCTGAAAATTAGAGCACATACATCATAAGAGGATATTGGAGAGCATAAGCCAGAAAATTCATACTTAAAACGCTTTTGCGCATGTGTAGGGCAGAAACATGTCTACTTAAGCAGTTGGCCACTCAAACAAATTCCTTTCATCCACATAATCGCATCATTACATGTCTATCATCTTCGCAAGGGCATGCCTTGTTCTTAGGGCTACCTTATCACTCATCAAAATTTAATTTACAATGGAATGGTACTATGGTACCTTAACTACTGCAACTACAAAATATCTTGATCACAAACAGAAAGGGCTCCATTAAGCTACAGAAGCCACACAATTCCACAAAGTCAGACTTTTCCTTAAGACTTGACACTTAAAAGTCAAAACTCAACAATATACAAGTATGTTCAAATTGCCTTAATCATGATACATATCCAAACATAAAGGAAGTAACTTTATAAGAAACTTCCTACTCTCCTTCTAATATCCATCCATCATCCAGTCAAACCTTAACTAATAGGAAGTTATCAACTATAAATATCAAACACTTCAAAATCATCAAACAAAACACAAAAACACACAAACCCATCAAAAACACATGAAATTAACAACAACCCAACATAACAAAACACTTGAAAAGGCTAAAACCACACAAACAAATAACAAAAAAAAAAACAATCAAAACTGAGAAAACAAACAACAACCCACAAACCAAAAAGGATCAAAACACAAAACCCAGATGCAAAAACTAAAAATTTAAACAAAATATCAAAAACCCAGATCGAAAAAGAGAAAAAGAAAGGAACTTGAAACATACAAGAGGCTCTCCTTTGATGAAGAGATTAGAGATCTGAAGAGAAGGGTCTAAAGAAGAAGGCTTTTTAGGAGCAAATAAGAATTTTGATATAAAGAACCAAAACATAGCCATTCTTATCACTCCTGAGATTGTCCCTCCAATACCACCACCACCTTGTTGCCTTTGTGCCTGTTGACCATCACCACCACCAGCTGCTGCTGCTGCAACAGCAGGAGCTGCTTGTACTATTGCTGGCTGTGCCATGATGGAAGGAAGGATGGATTACTCTCTCTCTCCTCTCCTGATCGGTGGAGAGGTTTTGTTTTGTTGAAGTGTGGTTTAACACTTTAGTTGTGAAAGTTAGTTTATATTCTTTGCTTTGTTTGGGCTTTGTTTGTTGTTGTTTCACGATGTGAGGGAGAGAATGAGATCACGTAGGACTGAGACTACTGAGAGATATTTTATGCTGTTTTTTTTAGTTTAATGGAGATATTTGTTTTGGAGTTTTTGTTAAAAAATTAGAGAAGCGAGTCAAGTGACCAAGTTGATGAGGATGTTGTCTTGTGTTTTTGTGAATCTTTTTTTTTTGATTGGGTTTTGTCTTTGGTTTTGTGTCATCAGTGTGTGTTTACTGTTTACTGTTTAGTTTAGTGTGAGTGTGTCAGTGTTTGGGTCTAATTTGGAGATTACAAATTTACACGTCATACAATCATGTGACTTGTAAGTTAAGTTTTTTTTTTAATGAAAAAGAAAGTTTAGTTGGTTTAATGTTTTTTTTTGGATATAATTTAATGAACGTTCTTTCAAATTTGGTCGAGTTTTGCATCTTTTTAATTTATTGTAAATAATTTAAATGCAAAAAGTTTTGTTTGTCAACTACTAATCTTTTGCTTTATAAAAAAACTAATCTTTTTTTACTAGATAACTCCGAGTTAATCTTCAATTTGATAGTTTTGCGGCTTGTCTTTTGTTTTTACACATTTTCTTCGTCAACTATATTAGCGATAAGAGGTGTTCTGTCTACATTTGTTGGTTATAAGTAGAGACACAAGGCTTTTTTTTTTATTATAACGTATATACCTTATTCGGTTCAACAAGGTGTACGATATAATTTGCCAATCTTATATCTTTTAGAGATTAATTTTTTGGTTTTAATAACAAAGTTGTTTTATAGTGTGCAAATTTGGCATAGAGAGTAAAATGGATGGCCTCTTTGTTGTGGTCGACCACCATTAATAACAATATTGGGTATAAGTTTGAAGCCATGGAAAAGAAGAGAGAATAAAAGAAAGATAGGAATGCAAAGGGTTTGAGATTGCGTAATGGATTAAGGGGGTTTAAGTAGACAAGGCATGGGTCGGCATGATGAATAAAACGGTTAGGAAAGTTAATGTTTAGTAAATAAGCGAGCCTACTATAATAAGCAAAATCTATCGACTTGGACAAACCATTTAATCTAGGTGGTTGACATTTAAGGAATATTTTTTTGTGAGAAGAACAAGCAATGATAGATAGAAGAACTAGGGATAAAAAAGCAAAACTGAAAAGGAGAACTAGGGATAAGCTAAAAGAGGGATAATAAGTGAAAAGGTGAAATAATGAAGGAGCTGTAAATGGTTGGATAACTGTTCGAGTTGTAAAGGTGAACATAAGTGACATTCAGTTCGGGGTCTCTATGCTAGAAAGGAAATTTATTTTCTCTATGCTAGAGAGAGTGTATAAGGAGTTGTGTATATCGTAAGATTCTCCTTCAGCAACTTTAGGTAATCCATTTGAGTTTTATCGATAATGTTATGGATGAGCGAGTTAAGTTTACGGATAGGAGGTGTGAAATTAGTGAAATAAGTGGGTGAGCAAAAATCATACCTCGGTTGTGACTTATGAGTGATATTATTATATTTACTTACCTTGTATCATTTGACTTTTTTTTATTAAACTAAATCCACCATTTTTTAAATACATATATCTAATAAACAATATGGCCTTATTCTAATAAATATTGATCTTAAATAATGAACACAAAAATTTGTGTGCGGTCGTTTTATATATAAGAATGGGTCATTAGTAATAGAAAATGTTGATTGATGACTTATCAGTAGTAGTCTTTAGTAACCCTGCGTTAATCAATAGTGACACCGTCTTATATATGAAACGGATTTACAAAATATTTTTCTAATAAAATAATTTAAAAATAGAAAATGAAAAATAAATGGCACTCAAAAAGGAGTATTTCCTTTTCTCCTAAAAAAAAAAAAAAGAACTGTTCACAGTTCTGACTTCAGACCACCTTTGTAAGTCTACAGTCTACACTCTGCAAGTCTGCAGACAAGGTATTGCGCCCATGAAAATTGACCGAAATGTCATTGTGATCTTATTAATAGAGTAGTTCAGTGATTCTGTCTTTCATTTTCTCTTACTCTTCACGCTACCCTCTCTTCACAGCATGCCCACCAACTGTTTGTCAAATGTCCCCACTGAAGAAACCATCCTAAAAACCTTACATAAAACCACCAAAAAGACCCATCATCTTATTTATCACAACAAAATCTCATCTGGGTGTCCCTTATTTTGTTAATTTTCTTCGCATAGTGTATACATTTACCATTTTTAGTGTCTTACTATCTTTCCATAATGTTGTTTTGTGGTAATGTTGTTCTTGACTAGGAGTAATGTCAGACTTTAGTACATGGAGTGATCATATAAGGGCACGTTCATTAAGTGGTAAACATGATGATGTTCTGTCCCTTTTCGTTTCGAAGGTTCGGTATCCCTACAGCTTTAGACCTGATCATGTTGTTTTACAAGCTGCCCTTAAGTCATGTGCTCTTCTCCCTGCATTTAGGTTAGGTAGGGCTCTGCATAGTGTTGCTGTTAAGTTAGGTCATTTATCGTGTCTTTGTGTCTCGAAAGGCTTGCTTAATGTGTATGCTAAGGCGAAAGCGTTTAATGAGTGTAAGGTTTTGTTTGATGAGATGCCGAAATATGATGCTGTTGTATGGAACATTGTTTTGGCTGGGTTGTCTGGCTCTAAAAATTGTGATAATGATGTTATGAGATTAGTGTATGATATGCATAGTTGCGGTAAACCTAAACCTAGCCCTGTAACTGTTGCTATTGTGCTTCCGGTTTGTGCTCGGTTGGAGAGATTGAATGCAGGAAGGAGTGTACATAGTTATGCTATGAAATCTGGATGGGGATCAGATACATTGGTTGGGAATGCACTGATATCTATGTATGCCAAATGTGGGATGGTCCATGATGATGCATATGCATCCTTTTCTGATATTAGTGACAAAGATGTGGTCTCGTGGAATGCGATTATTTCTGGTTTTGCAGAAAATGGGTTCCAGAAGGATGCTTTTGCTCTGTTCAGGCAGATGCTGTTAGAGCCTGTGTTACCGAACTATTCCACCATTGCTAGTATTCTGCCTGTACTAGCTACCTTTGACAAATATGTTACTAATTCATTGGGAAGGCAGTTGCATGCTTATGTCCTTAAGCGGAGTGAGTTGCGGGAAAGTGCTTTTGTTGCCAATGCTTTTGTAAGTTTTTACTTGAGGATGGGCCTGTTGCAAGATGCAAAAACCATTTTTGATGGGATGGAATCAAGGGATCATGTTTCCTGGAATGCCGTTATTAGTGGATTCGCCTCCCATGGTGATTATACTAAAGCTATTTACTTGTTTCAAGAACTACTTTCAGAGGGCATTCTAATGCCAGATTCAGTAACTCTGATAAGTGTCCTCCCTGCTTGTGCTCATCTGCTCAAGCTGCAGATTGTAAAGCAGATCCATGGTTATAGTTTTCAGCATCGTGTTTTGCAGAGTGATACTGCGATTTGTAATGCCTTGATAAAGTCTTATGCTAAGTGTGAAGATTTGGACTTGGCATTTAGGACTTTCAGGATGATGTTGCATAGGGATATAATCTCCTGGAATTCAATTCTTGATGCCGTTGCATGGAGCAGATGTGAGTGGAAATTGGTTGGTCTTTTACATGACATGTTGGTAGAGGGAACCAAACCAGATCCAATCACCATATTAACTTTGATTCAGTTTTATGCTAGTGTTTGCGGACTATGTAAGATTAAAGAAGCTCATTGCTATCTATTAAGGGCCCAGCTTTGTCAAACTAGTACTCAGCCCACTCTTGGCAATGCTTTACTTGATGCATACGCTAAATGTGGTAGTTTGGAATATGCACAGAAGATTTTTTGGACATTGATGAATGACAGTAAAATGATGCACGATTTGACAAAAATAGGATATGAAGGGAGTGTGGCTTGTAAAGATTTCAAAGGTATGTCTCAAACAGATCTGATGACCTACAATTTGATGCTCCGAGCTTTTGTCGAAAATGATGGTCATGAACAGGCATTTTCTCTGTTGTTTGAATTAAAGGCTCAGCATACAAAGCCTGATGCCGTCACCATTATGAACATTCTTCTCATGTGCTCTAAATTGGCGTCAGTTGAATTGGTGAGGCAGTGTCATGGTTATGCCGTGGGAGCTGGTATAGAAGATATTAAATTGAAAGGAATGCTGATAGATGTATATGCAAAATGTGGCAGTGTAAGCTTAGCCGAGAAGCTCTTCTGGTCTAGTGACCATAAGGACCTGGTTATGTTCACTGCTTTGATTGGTGGTTTTGCGATGCATGGCATGGGTACACAAGCACTTATTGTATTCAATCAGATGCTTAAGTTACGTATGAGGCCAGATCACGTGGTCCTCTTGGCCGTATTATCAGCGTGCATTCATTCTGGTCTTGTGGATGATGGCTTGAGGATTTTTCATTCTATAGAGAATGTTCATGGGATGAAACCTACAATGGAGCAATACGGTTGTATTGTTGATCTTCTTTCTCGACATGGCAGACTAAAGGACGCTTACACTTTTGTACTTGAGATGCCTATTAAACCTAATGCAAATATATGGAGCATTCTACTCAATTCATGCAGGACATATCATGAAATTGAACTGGGAAAGATTGTTGCTGATCATCTTTTGAGGGCAGATGAAGGTGATATTGGGAGTTATGTTACCATGTCAAATCTTCAGGCAGTTGAGGCTAAGTGGGATGGGGTCCTAGATACTCGAAAACTGATGAAGACTATGAAGTTGAAGAAGCCAACTGGATGCTCTTGGATTGAGTAGTAGGAGAGTATGTAAGATGGTGATTCTTCCTGTTAAAAATTAGTGCACTTTAGAGTACTTTGGTTCAACAACGACAATATAGACATAATCCCAAAACTTTGGAGTACTTTGATTGCCTTGAAGAGATGTTTAAATAGCCATCCACATTTTGCTTGGCAATGGCCTTCCTTTGTTAGCTCCCCCCCGGGCCTCGAATTTCCAACAGAGCAAGACTTTAGATTGGAAGCATAATGATTTCCGTGAGAATCATACTCTGAGTTCCTGCACAAGTATTCAGCCTTAATCATACGCATGATGAAGAAGATTTTCTACATCAACTTTGCTGGACTTGAATGGTCAGTCTTTTGAACTTGACTAGTCCATTCTCTCACCAGTGGTTTTTAAGCCAGTGGACTCGTGCTCTCAATTCTTTCTCCGCTTCTTCTCCTCTCTGCATTTTTGTCCCCCCGCCCCTCCAAGTATCTTTTATTTCCACCTTCTGTAGCATGTTTTTTTAAAAAGTGCTGTGGCTGATTTACTGTGGTGCTTCCTTGCAGGAGTATCTTTGTCAGCGCTATAAGTAGAAGCATCTGGCTTCATCTCTTTTGATCGTTACTCAAGTCATAAATGTCTATGCTAAGGTATCAGTTTCTGGCTAGTTGCAGTCACATTTACTGTTCCTGTATATATGCAAGATGCAAGTTTCTTCAGTCATGAAAGATCTATACCTTTTCTGTATAAACCACGGATAATACAAGAAGATCTACTGCTTTCATGTACACAAATGTACTCATTTCCCCTACTTTTCTGGACACTTTGTTTGATCTCTTATATTCTTAAGTTTATGAGAACCTATCATAAACTTATTTAAGTTGTAAAATAATTTATCTTGGGAGACAACAAAATTTGGAAAAGGGCTGTCAATTGCTGACACACTTGAAAAGTTGAAAGAACTAGTGGCTAGCTTTCAGCTGTGGGCTAATAATGGACTAACTGAAACGGCTCAATAAACTTCCTGTACTTCTGTAGTTAAGTGAAGTTGCAAGAAGTCAATTCATTAATAAAGCAATGCATCTAGAGTCTCCCTTGGAAACAACCTTTCTGTATTAGTTCATTTATTTGATACACTGGAAAATGTTGTAGATCTTGACTCCTCAACGTCGTTAGGGTACCGGCATGTTAATGTTTTTTGGGCTGTTTTTGTTTACTTTTTTTTTATTGTTGTTGCTGACTTGTTTTTGCTCAATTGCTGTTGTTAATCAAGCATTAAAAGGAGCAGATACGATAAAAATCAGGATAATCACCATGCGGTAATTTGTATATCTGTTTGTCTGATATGACAGTTAGCACCCATTTAATGAATGTTATGGAGTAGAAAAGAGACCGTTACACACTGCTGGAAATATATGGTGTTATATTTATACTATTTTGATTGTTGACTATCAACTAAGTGCTGGACATTCTCTTTGTTTTACAGGGCAATGTCTTTTTATTTGGTAGCACAAAACTAGTCTTGTGTTGCCATCTGCTCAATCAATATTCAGACATTCAAGAAGATATCTGTATTTCTATCTTCCACTAAGGACCCAGATGAGCTTCCTTGCAAAAGCGAACTAGATTGTTAGACAAAAACGGGAGGAAACCAGTCTGCCTTCTCATGTTAACTTCTTCATGGCCACTTCCCTCTAGATGGAAGCCCTTGGTGTCATTTTGTGACCTTTATATCTGTTTTTGGAGATGTTAAAGGAAACAAGGTGAGCAACTCTGGCTCACTATCTTTTGACGACCTTGGTGAAGGATGCAGATAAAATCGTCTCTCTCTAATTGCTTTCTCTTCTTCGTCTCTGTTCAATTCTGGGACAGCTGGTTCTCGTATGCTCTTTCTTTCAGCTAAAGACAAGCTAGAGAAGCATTTCGTTGGTGTGCTTAGTGGGCTTGTTTGGCGAACACCATTACCTGATCTAGCCGGAGAATAGCTCTCTTCTGGGGATTTAAGCGGCATATATTGCTGCTGTCCAACTCCTGTTCCTTGCTTAAAGTTCAGTGGAGGTTTGATTATCTCAAGCTTGGCCCTATAGTGTCTCCTTTCATGGAGCTTGAATGGAGGCTTTTGGATGCCTATGTTACCTTTTGCAGTTGCTGCTTCATTCACTGTTTCTAGTATTACTTCAGTAGGCCCTGTAAGCCGTTGGACGACTTCCTTGAAACTCTTGGTGTCTACCTGAATGAAAGTGGTTAAAGGTTGCGAATTGGTCACAACTTGGTTTGACGGAATCTCCATGGTAGCCCGATAAGTTGAGAGCAGTTTTCTTGGTTTGCTGTGAAGTTTAAAAAGCTCAAACCTGCAAGCAATTATTCCAGGTATAACTTAGCTTTACTTTTGTGAAACCTTTTGAATACAAGTGACTTAAAGCACTATGATTTGTTTAATGTATGTTTCCGCATTTTCTTCTGATGGAATTTGCTTCAAGCTAGTGTGTCGTTAACTTGGTATTTACTTGCCTAACTTAATCCACTAAAGACCAAATGCTACCCAACTTTGGAAAAATGTTTGCTTAAAGAAATGTCATGCGATATTGTTTAATTGGACCTCAAATAGTCCAATTTCTTCTCATAACAGTGTCTGGCAATTGCTTCAGCAGCATTTTGGAATGAAGGGTATATGTGTATATATTAAGCGCAGGGAGTTAGGACCAGAATTGGGTCTTCCTTAGGACTGCCATATGGGTCTTTTGTTGGCAGGTAGGATTTGGATTGATCAACCCTTTTGACATATTGAGTGAGAACAAGACTTCTATTTTGGGACATGTATATTCCTTTGATGTACCTGCTGTAACAACTTAAGGTTTTTGGGCAAAAAGGGAATAAGAAACAAAATAGGAAAAAAGTCATAAAATTGAAATGGTGATGAATTGTCATTGAACGAATGAACACTATGGTACACCTTGTATATAACAACCTGGAACTTATTGGCTAGATGAATTGTTATCAAGGGTTTCCTTAATCAAAATTCACCTATTTCTTTGGGTTGTAGGGGTGCCGCCATGTAACGGCTAATTGTAGATGAAGATACCCCATACCAAGGAATAAAAGCGAAATCTTATAGGCCCATCGGGTGAATAGTACTAGGAATTTGATCACCCGTCCCTTATTCCAGGAATGTTTTTCTAGCCTCAATCTTGCAGTTGAGGTTACAATTTGTTTCTATATATGCATCAAACAAACAGGAGAGTTTAGCATACCTTCTTTTTGTTGGTTGTCTGGATAATACCAGTAGACTGAACTATCAAAAACCCGAACTGCATTCGTCTTTCGCCAGGACATGCATAATAAGGGCGGGAGCGTGGCGGGTTAAATATCAAGTTAGGGGAAGGGGAGCCAGTGGCTGGAAACCTGGAGAAAGTGGAGACAGAGAGGGTAAGGAACTGTAAGAAGAAGCAAGCCTTTGTGAAGGACAGAGGCGTCAAATTTTCATGTTACATCTCATAAGCAGGTGAGACAAAGCAAATGCAACCGCTAGACAAACAGATTTTCATATGCTGCGCCCACATCACATGTTGAAGAGGAGAAGACATCAAGACAGTGCTTTTTTTGGACTTTCTGGTTGAATTGGTTGGTTTTTTTTAGGGCGCTCTTTTTGATTAGTTTCAAGAGTATGCCCATACAACCCCTCATCCTCAAGGTAACCGCCAACAAATGTATACTTGCAAGTGTTGCAACTATGAGAAATCGTATACTTGTCAAATGGGTTGGTTATGTGTGGTAAAGATGCATGGGCATGACATTGTGCTCGTCTATATGATTAGTTTGAGCCGTTGAGCTTGTTTTAATGTTGACTATTCTTAGAATCTTTTATCTCTTCATATAGGCTACTTCAAAAAAAAAAAAGAACCTTAGGCTTATAAATTTGAAAAGTGATTATTCATAATAAATCATGTAAGGATGTAGTGACATTTCGTTCATTCATACAAGAAATAGATTTCATACCCTTGGAAAAAAATATTAAAAAATGATATGATCGAATTGATAATGCGAAATCATTCGATACGTGTTAGTTTTTTTTTTGGTATCAAATTCGGTACGAGTTAGACATGTTGACTATTGGAAACTTGCTGTAATGGGGTATGATGATTTTCTATTTTTCTTTCAGTTCGGAAGAAAAAGAAGACGCTACTTTTTTGTGTGATCGCTCAAATGATACAGCTGACACGCCTGACAGCCTGACAGTAGATCTCTTCCAACTATTGTCTATTGATCACGTCCCATGCATGATCGCATATACCTCATTGATTAGTATAAATGTTTGGCCAAACTTCATTTCAGAAGTAAAGTTGGCATATAATTTCTTATCATTCTTCATCCTTTTCTACCTCAACCACAAATCAACTATTTAGAAACTTATAAAGACTCCTATATATGTTGACCATAAGCAAAAACTTCAATTTGAAACTTCTATTCTATATTGTCTGGGAGAATAATTTACATTGCATTTTGAAAATAGAAGGGAGGGGAAAGATTGAGAATAAAAATACAAGGAATTCATTTAGAGCAAATCTTGGCCTTAATACATGTCAATGAATCTACAGAAATACAGAATTTAAAAAAAAAACACTCCCTATATAAAAAGTGTTGCTGAAAACTAAAATGAAACTCAATTTTGATGGCTGCCTAAAGAATAATAATGCAAGTACGGGCTTTATTCTTCGTCATGAGAATGGTAGTTTGATTGCGGCGAAAGTAAAAAATTTAGGTGCTTTTAGAATTCTATTAGTTGAAGCACAAGCTATGAGAGACGGAGTCTTCAAGGCCATTCAACTTGGTTATAAACAAATTTTTGTAGAGGTTGATAATCTTACTGTTATCCTGGTAGTAACTAAGAAGTGCATAGTTCCTTGAAATCAGGTATATTCAAAATCTTCTAAAGGAGGTTGAGAGTCTTAAAATCAGGTATATCTTTCGTGAAGGTAACCGTGCGACAAATTGGACGGCAAATCTGGGATGATAAGGTGTTTAAGACGAAATATTTTAGAGTACATCATGGTTTAGAGAGTTGGATAAATTACTTTTAGCAAATAGATTAGGAGAATCCCTCATCACGAGGAGATCGAGCCTCCTAATTTTCCTCACTCCGATCCTTACCTTCGTTTAAGAAAAAATCATTGACATAATTCATACAATGTTTTCCCTAGTGATGTGTTACTCCTATCCATTTTCTGTTTTGTTGATTCACTGATACATACGCAGTCATGGAGTCCTCTTCTGCCAAGCTGACCGTGGTCACCTACAGGGTCAAGAAGATTGTAGACATTTCAACTCGGTGCATGACCAACTTTAGAAATAATGTCCAACAATTTTGATTAAGACCTCTTTTTGAGTGAAAGAGAAATGTGTCAAACCAAATGCTTCAATCTTTCATGACTAATCATATAAAGTTTCAACTTCTGAAGAAATTAGTCAATCCGTCAAGTTACGTGGCCTTCTTGGGCAAGAAATGCATTCATTGGGCAAGCTATATTGTTATTTGTTACTTGGTCATTGCACTCGTGTCAACAGACCAATATCAGGCCGGCATCAGAGATGATCACAGCTTCCATGAAGGAAAATAATTAAGAGTGCTAAAAAAACATCTACAGGAAAGACATGCCAAAGTTCTCATTCCCCATAGGTTCTACAGGGGCGGTTAATCGGTTATATTCATGGAAGATCGGTAATGCGGTAAACCGGGGTCTGTTCAATAATAAGGAGTCGAACAAGATTTTGTGTGTGTGAGCGAGCGTTTCTTCTCTTCCGAGCAGCGGTAAGCATGTAACGACCATAATGAGCAATATTGGAACACGAAGCTAAGGACGAAAGATAATTGGCTTGATTTGGTAGCCAGTTTATAGTAGCAATTTCTTGTGTCATATCTGGTTTGACTAAAAAACAAGCCGTTTATTTCTAAAAATTATGTTTGATAACAAGCTTGTCTGACAACTTTTTCAATAACCACCTGCTAATGAACAAGTTATCTTCCCCTAACTTATTTATATAAGCGGGTCAAACCACCTAACAAATCAGGTAGTCTAATCCTCCTAATTCAGCTAACATTTACAGCTATGTGCCAAATAAGGCCAATAAACCAATAATTACCCGGAGTTGATCGACATTGTTCTTCCTTTTCTCGACTCAAAAGAAAGATGAAAGATAAATCATGGTTCAAGTTCCAACTAAGCTCCGATCCCGTATAATAGTGGTTATTGGATATATTATATATGTTAAATTGGAGATCAAAACTTATTATGTTCAAAAACTACGAATGGAAATGCGAAAAACTGAATTGAAATGAGCTAAATAAAACTGAACGGAAATTAATTAAGTTGTAAAGAACAGGCGTAAGAATGTTAGTATGTAGAATAATGTTATACGGACTTTTTTTTTTGGTGTTCTGTGTTATACGATTAGGACTTAGGAGTATAAAATGCCTGATAAGCTGACATGGATGGAAAAGGACCAATTGCATGCGTCGGTGAGGTACAAGGAAATTACCTGGCTTTGAAGCTAGATTGTAATTCATGAGTTCGTGAGCGCTATTGAGCTTAAACCCTTAAACGTCTTATAGGAGCCTAAAGCCTTAATTAAACTTATAGGAGGATGTCATATTGGGTAACTCATTACTGCATGATCGATCTTTTTATTTATTAAAATACAAGACGAAGATCCATTATTCGTAGATAAATGTGGTGCAATCTTACAGAGGTAATACATTACTTGGTTGTTGTGTAACCTCCCACACAGGCAAAGGTCTATCTTGGGAGCATTTACTTCCTAGACCGGCTAGGGGTTGTGTGTAGCTATCAGAATTTATATCTTACACACTAACACACAAATCTATAGCTAGCCAGCTCGTGTTCTTTACAATAGGATCTCTTTCACATCATCACTATCAATCACTCTCTCTCTCCGGCCATATTGGCGATAACCAAGGTCAATACATTTCTCACCCACATATAAATTTCGTAGCATGTCCTCACTTCTTCACATCTAAAAAAAGTGTGCGCTTTTCCAAGAAAAATTATGACTAAATATCTAAGCCAAAGAGAACACAAAATGGCTACAAACACTGAGGATTTTAGCTTCCCTCTTGTACCTTGTTACTCTTCATTATCATCTTCATCACTATGGAGAATATCGTCTAAAATTTTCCATCATGATCAAGAGCAAGATTATGATGATGATATGCATGATCATATGGAAGTTCGTAGCATGTGTGAGCTAGAAGGGTTCTCACCAATGAGCAGTAGGAGAAGAGACTTCGATTGCTCAAGTTGTCATGGGGATGAGATGTATACCGGTGAGAGAATGGACTACTTGTGGGAGGATTTGAATGAAGAAAAAGATGAGAAACAATTGAAGATTAATACTAAGAGAAGTATCAGCTCACTGAAAGTGTCTAAGATGGGTAGGAGATCAAGTGGTCGTAGAAATATGTTGGTGATGGGAAGGTTGTTAAAAGGGTTACTCTCGATCAAGAAATCTCTGTTCAGAATTTGAGATACAAAAGGGCGCAGATTTTGATCTTCAGTGACAATTTTCATTCGCAAATGGGTGTGAGTTAATATTTGTTGATCTTGTAGCTACGTAGTGTTTGACTAGTTTCTGTTTGCATTAGCAATTGGTCAGCATAGTGCGTGCTTTTTCGATAATCTATGTGCCTTTTTGTGTGCTGTGTGCGGTGTGCTAGCTAAGGGTTCAACAAAGATCAATGTACTTTCCTAGGTGTAAGACTATATGTTTGTCTGTTGTAAATTTTGGTGAAAAATATAGGATCTTATACTGTATGTGACACTAGCAAGGAATGAAATCATACTTTCTGAGGTAGAGTTGTTTGTGAAATGCCTTTGAGAGAAGATCCAGATTTCAGTCACCTACTCATTCGGTGTAGTCACTTATTCCAAGTTCCATCTGGCTTGACAGTGCATGCATTTCAGTACAAGATGTCATAATAATACAGCATACAGTACTTGCTAACACATGTCGTACTAGTATATCATTAATAGACCCGTTTCTATCTATCTATGAGTCATGATTGAATTAGTATATTGAATGACTTGAAAGGAATTGGATGTATTTTCAATCTGATTAAAATTTTGATTAGGCTAAATTGAATAAGAAGAAGGTAACTTGAATTATAATAGAAACTGATCATATATAATTAAATGAAAAGTTGAGCTAATCAGCTAAATTTAGACGAGCTTCAACATAGGAAAAACAGAGAAGTCAGAGGAACTAGTTCATGCCAGGTTCTCAAAAAAAAAGTACAGTTTCACTGAGCTTCACTATCAATAGTTGCTATTCCGAGCTTCAACTTTTGTAATGGTGTTGCCAAAAGATTCTTGCTATTCTAGTGTACAAACAGAACAGCAAATGTATGTGAAATGATCCATCTTCAGTCAGCCAGTTCATGATCATACTACACGAGCTGATAAATGAGCTGACTTAATATTGACTTGACTCAACTTGGGTTGAACTGTTGAAGTCCCTTTCGGTAAGCTTGAGTCGACTTAACGTAAGTTCGGTTAATGAAATTGAAATTCCGTCTAAATTTAGTTTGATTTACTCGATTTAAGCTACCAAAGTCAATTAGGTCAAAGTGGTCTTATTTTACTTAGATAAGTTTGACAAAAGCATGTCAACTCGCAAGAAAATCATTCTAATTAATTCGATTAAAATTGGTCATTTCATCAATAAATATTTTTTGGTCATAATCGTTGGATTTCAGTCCAAATTAATGACATTTCATCCAATTAGACATAGCTTAATACTAAGCAAGCGATCTAAGAATGAAAAAGTGGTTGTCCTATCTCAACTTGATTTTGGCTTTTATTTTGTTTATATATGCATGGTCGTATAATAATGGTTTTATCAGATTTGTTAATAACTTCATTCAAGTAAAGTTCCACATTGCTGCTTTTAATTCAGAAAAAATTGTCTAACCCGTTTCATATATGAGATGGGGTAACTAATGAGTAATGACCATCGAGGATCCCTAATGACTACTCAGAGATCGTTAATCAGCCTTTTATACCATTAATAACCTCATCTTATATATATATGAAACGAGTTAACACAAATTTTTGTATTCAAAATTAAGTAAAAGAAGCAACATAGTGGTGCCTTACACGGTGTTTTTGGAACCATGTGCCCTAACATTATGAAAAATTAATAAAAACAAAGGACACGGAGGACTGCGAATATGAAAGTTAAGGACCATCACCATTGACTGTAGTAATAGATATATAGACTAGGCTATATGAAGTCTAAGTTTGTATAGTTAAGATATCCCCAAATGTATATTATCGTGATGAATATGTCAACAATATAATTCCTCTAGTATTAATTTTACAAAAACGTGTGAAAAATTGTTGTATATATGTAATTAGTTATTTGTGACTTTTTTATGTTCATTTTTTTATTAAATTGTTGTCCTTTTGGCTCATTTTTTTTTTAGTTTTTTTTTTGAAAGTAGTAAGGAGTCCCACATATTGTGGCGGTGAGACTCGAACCCTGGCATATCGGGAATTCGAGGGAACACGTTGCCATCTCGGCTACGTGCTCCACCTCTGTCCTTTTGGCTCATTGATGACAATGTTTTAACTATTGTATCTTTACACCCGTTTCATATATTTTATTGTGATTTTTAAATAGTTTATTTTAGACAACTTTTAAGGGGCAAAATCTTATGGTGAACATAGAGTAGGCTGGCATTTATTCGGTTATTTCCTATTAGTTTTTGCCTTTTTGGTATGGAATGATGATAATTTTGAGAGTTGAATGGGTTCGGGCCTAAATCTTTCCTCTCCTTATAAACTCTTGTACAAGTCTGGAATGAGTAAGAGAATAATTATAATTGCTCCATTACGAGGCTTAGAACCAAAGATGTAATAGGGGTTAATTCATTTATCTATACCTCATCTTTGTTTTGATAATAGTATGAATTTGTGACCCTTATACAAGTGTAACTGTATCGGGTATAATAAGTTCTAAAAATGTTAAAACAATCTCCAAGGACTCTAATTTGTGTGAATAACAACCACATTTTAATCTCCAAGGTTCACTAATAATTAACTTTTTAATCCTCTAAAAAAAAAAAATCAACTTTTTAATCAACTCCATTAATAACCACATTTCATATAGAAGACACGTTCACAAATTCACATATAGGGCCTGCCTGGATTGGGTGTAATGAGGGAGTAATCAATCAAAGAGTAATTATTCCCAACCTTTGCAGGAGTTTGGAAAGCCTGAAATAATCACCCCTGAACTGTTCCCCCTATAATCCTAGTAATGATTCAAGGGGCTCATCCCATCAGAAATATTTCCAATAGCCCCTTTCTCTCTCCTACCAACCACCTTCTGCTTATCTTTCTGGCATATTCAGTCTATCTACTCCTCCATTCCAGGCGCCCAAACTTTTTGCCCCAGTAACTCAATCCTCCTCCAACCTTTTCCCCCTAATATATTCCCCCCTAATCATTCCCCTTGATGATTACTATGATTCCAGGCGTGGCCATAGAAAGCTAAAATGATTTTTTTTCTTTTATTTTCTTGTCGGGTGGTTCCAATTTCCAATAATTTACATGACGTGTCACATCCATTTATAAAGTCATCTTATAATAACAACCAATCCGCACATTTTACTCAAATCAATCAATCAATCAATCTCCGGCAGCAACAAAAACAAGAGCAACACAACCCCATTTTCTCTCATCCCACTTCCCACACCACACTGCCATCTCCAGAAAGCCACACTCCCACTTCAAAGAACCCATATATCTTTTAAAAAGATAAATAGAATGGAGCCATCATCATCAAATAACCCAAAACTAGACTACGAGACAGTGAGAAAGTACCTAGAAAAGAAACCAAACCCAAACGAACCCACAAACATCGACAAACTCCCATTCAGGCTATTCGACTCGCTTATCATCCACGGTCTCCGCGTCGATTTAATCGAACCGGGACGGCTCATCTGCTCGTTCAACGTCCCGAACCGGCTCCTCAACACCGCGAATACCCTCCACGGAGGGGCAATCGCGTCGCTGGTCGACTTGGTGGGGTCCGCTGTTGTGTTCACTTCTGGATCGGAGTTGACTGGGGTCTCTGTTGAGATTAATGTCTCTTATTTGGACGCTGCTCTTCCCGATGTAAAAAATTACTCTCTTGTGCTATTTTACTTTCTCCAAATTGTTTTCTATATTTATGGTTTGACTACAATTGAAGTCTCACTATCTATTTGGTACATTAATTCTTAGGTGCAGCCGGTGTAAACTTTTATGCCGGGTTATTTTTTTAAAGCATTACAACACATATAATTAGTCACCTTTTAAATGACATTAGTTAGTACCTTTATTATTTGACACAAATTTATCTAGTGTAATAGGTGTATCAAAGACAAAGACTTGTTGAATTTCGGAAAGGTTAGGCTCAAATGATTGAAGTATCCTGTACCCAAAGCCATGTCTGATGATGGGTATCTATCCGACACGGGTACTCAAGGAAAACTGAACAGTGTGGGTAATTTAGCCTATTGTTGGGCTTACCCCGGCCTGTTCTTTTTGGCTGAACTTAAGTGGTTTTAGTGTCTTATTCACCTAGGGAATTTTTGTTTGATTTAGTGTTGCGTAAAGGGAAATGTATCACATTAGCGAGAGGATGGCAATTGGTGGTGTGATTTGTGAGGTGTGTTGATTGGTCGCGGTGCTTGAACTTGGTGTGGATGTTAGGTGGCGGAGTTGTCAGAGGTCGGTGGGATTTTCGGGAAGATGGAGGAAGGAAAGAGATAGTGCAGGCAGGTTGAAAATATACAGTAGAGAAGTGGAGCTGTGGAGAAGGGGAAAACAGGAGAGATCGCTTTGATGAGGCCATGTTCTTTTCATCTCATAGCAATTCAGTTCAGCCATGTTCTCCTTTGTATCTGTAACAAAATCGTTGTTTCACTAAACAAATTAGAAGGAACAGTATTGTAAACCAAGATCGTTACATTTGATTTCTTCCAAGTATACCCAAACCTGTTAGTTGTGATGTGGCTGCCTCAAGCATAGTTTGGAAATTGGGATCACGAGTGGGTCATTTGTCGATTCAGTGTGAATGTCAGGGAGCAAATGCAGGTGTGCATATGGGGATTAGAGATGGTTATTTGGTTTGTTTCAGTGTCATATATTGATCAGGGCATATATAGGCTCCATTTTGGTCTTTTGAGTTGGCTTTAAAGTTTGAGTATGAATCAATTCTGCTTTGGGAGATATTGTGATAGAAATCCTTCACTGTTGTATGCTGGGAAGTTGTGCTGCCTAATTGAAGCTCCCAAGTGTAGGTTTTTAATGCTTTATGTTTCTTTACATTGCACTTGAGAGTCTTGGAGTACTCTGAAGTAGAATTATGAGTTGACACTTCGTAATGTGCATAATATACTACTTATATACATATGTTAAGGTGTTATTTGTATATTTTTTTGTGTATAAGTCCTGGGTGATTTGTATCTTGTATGTGTCCTTTAGGAGTCGTTAGCTATGTGGAATAAATTGATCTAGGACTGGCCATTT
>ONZK01001223.1:35882-47846 GCA_900322385.1 Pharnaceum exiguum | reverse complement strand
CCCCCCCCCCCCCCCCCCCCCCCCCCCACACACACACACACATTTATTTGTTGGATTAGAAATCTCTTTATTCTTTTCCCTCCAAAAGAAAATTAGGACTATTGCGAGGTTAACTTCTTATCCATTTCCCATGCCTTTATTCTCTCGTACCAAGTGACCCCCTAAAACTCAGAACAAGATAAGGTTTTTCTTACTGATTATGTGTTATTACAGGAGGAAGTGGAAATTGAAGCCAAGGCTCTACGTGTGGGGAAAGCTGTGGCAGTCGTTAGTGTAGAACTGAGGAAGAAGGCATCCGGAAAGATTGTAGCTCAGGGGCGCCACACCAAGTACCTTCCTGTAGCAAGCAAACTGTAGTAATGTGTGCAAGGCCATGCCTTAGTACTGTAAGTAGCTATTTAACATGCATAATTATTTCCAATAATGATTTATACGCTTGTATTTCTGATCTTCTGGGCCAAAAAGTGCCGACATTGTACTATTTGTATGAAGTTGGTTCTCAATATACATATCTGAGAGCTTGCTTATGGATGCCAAATATTCTTATGACATTACAGATACTGATGTCTCCGTTCTGCATAGAATTGTTCACTATTTATTTGGGCTCGGTGGCAAGGCACCATATTTGAGAATGCATGTTGGAGCCTCTATTCTGCATTAATCTCCCTTCCAAACAAACATTGAGACCCAAAAACACCGATTACCCACTGCAGTTGTATATGGTCAGACACATACATGCACTAAGCCCAATTGTTGCTGTCATCTGGCAATCTTAATTGTGTGGTAGGTTAAAATTGGGATGAGTCTGGAATGAAGAGTGGTTGACTTTTGGGTTTTGATTTGACCTTGTTATATTCGGTTTGAGGGTCATATAGCGCAGCTACGCATCATTTACATTTGTGCATATGAGGATTAGACTTGTTTTCAAGGTTTGTTTGTGTCAAATATGGATCAAGGTATACATATTCTATTTCATTGTATTTTGATTTGAATAGAACTATAGAAGGATGTGAGTAATAGAACGCTGAATGAATTCTGTACTCCATCCTAGACGCTCTAGTCTAAAACAAATAGAACTTGCACTTTAGTTACTGGGAAGTTGTGGTGGCTATTTGAAATATCCTAGTGTAGATTTTATTGTTTGTTGTTTGCTTAACTTATGCTTGGGGTACCTTTGCTTAAGAATTTATAGGTGACGCTCCATAATTTGTATACCACATCACATGTGTGCATATGTTTAGGGGTATTTCCAAGCAATGACACCAGCCGAGTGTAAATCCTCATTGAATGGGGGTACTCGGGGTCAGGATGTAAGCAACCATACCCCTGTTTAAGAAAACAAAGAGGTTGTTTCCGAATGTTTTAGGGGTATTTCGTAGTATATGCTAAATTTGTGAATGAAGTTCTGGCTGATTTGGATCTCATACCTGTCCTTTCAGAACCATGAAATGATAGGCCTGCCTTACTGATAAACGGAGTAGTAACAATTGAATGTGTTGGTACAGGAGGAAGTAGAAATCGAAGCCACAGCTCTACGTAGTGGGAAAGCTGTGTCAGTCTTTAGTGTAGAATTGAGAAAGGAGGCAACTGGAAATGTTTAGCTCAGGGGCGCCATATCAAGTACTGTCCTGTAAGAGTAAATTATAGTATTTGTATGGCAAATGCTTGCATTTAGCTACTTGAGCATCATGATATCTTTTGGAATTAGATAAGCTCAATCTTCTGGGACAAGAATTGTCCACATTGGATTGTATCAACCAATTGCATAGTTACTCAACTTCTTAGATCTGTACCATCAAATAAACTAAAAAGAACTTCTTAGATCTGAGAATTTGGTTATGAATCTGAAAGATTCTTATGACACTAGAAAATATTGCCGTTTCTCCTGAGAAACAGTTTTCACTTAATTTGGCCTCGGTGGTGGCGCACGGTACTCCAAAGTACATATTGGAGTCCATATTCTGCATCAGTGACCGAAAAAATGTCGTGCAGAATTCATCGGTCACCTGATGTTTGATGTTGTCGCGCAATAAAGAACGTGTGTGTTCTATGTAACTTCTTTATTGTGTCGCAAAGTCCTGGTGCTGCTGTGGGAAATTGAGCTAAACATGGGAATTCTTAGCAAGAGCAGTTGTTTTTCAACTTGTTTGCAGAGTTGGGCTGGTGGGAAGAGAATAAGTTGTGCTAGCAGCAAGTTTGTATTTGGTGCGAGAATGATGTTTGAACTTTAAATTTGGAGAATGAATATCTTCCTATACTCGGGGTGAGTTTGGTTTATTGACATCTGCCGAATGCTATACTCAGTACCCAGTAGCCTCCATATTAATATTCAGACACTGATGAGTGATGATGCTTGATATACCACCAAATTCTAATGTGTGTAACTCCAGTGTCATATTAACAGATGTGAGCAACTCTTTAGTCCTAAAGCTGGTGGGACTGTACACAACGATAGTTCTTTTCGACAAATTCTCCACTCTTATAGAACTATCATACTGTAAGTACAAGCTACCCAGAAATCGACGAGGGTGCATACATGTACCTTCTGCTAATTTCATTCAGAGAGGCAATAACCACACTTGGGTTTCTAAGGGTTCCCTCTAGGTCGCTATATACAACACTCTTTGTGGGACAATTTTCACAGTATCTATGAAAGCAATAGATCCCTATATTAGCGAGCATGTAGGGCATGTATCCATTAAATGCAAATATGAAAACACTATTGCGCATAGTATTTTGGACGGAACAATCCAACTTCTATCCACAAGTTCAAATCATCAAGCGTGATCATCTAGCTAGTTTTTGTTGTATGCATGCCGTCCAAACGATTACACCAACTTTTGCTTTTGCTCCCTTTTTTTATGCATGCCTTCCAAACTATTGCACCAACTTTTGGTTTTGTTTCTGTTTCTTTTTTTCATAGTCATTAATTATTATTTCAACATCCACTTAAAAAAGAAAGAAAAAGAGCAGAACTAGTGTGGTTAATAAGGGAAAGCCAAGTCACGAAACTGATGAGCAAATGATCGAGTGGATATGGAGTATGAGAAAATTCGGAGGTACTTAGAGCAGGAAGGCAAAGAAGGTGATGAACACAGAAAACCTGTAGACTTGCCCTTCAAATTCATTGAGCCCTTCACTTCTATTGGCCTCAGCATTGATCTCATTGAGCCTGGCCGCATTCTGTGCTCCTTCAGAGTCCCCCCTCGCCTCGTTGTTCGTTTTCTGCCTTCTCACTTCTCAGCCTCTTCATCCTTCGTTGATTTAATAATCTGTGGTGTACTGAATATATAAAAGAGATTAATGATAGGGTGATTTGCAGAATTCTGACAATACCCTGCATGGAGGTGCCATAGTAGCTCTGGTGGATATGGTGTGTGCTGCTGCTACTTTCACTACTGGGGCTTCTACTGTGAGTGTTTCTACTCATATCAATGCCTCTCACACAGATGCTGCTCTTCCCAATGTACTCCTTTCACTCTCTTCTCTTTTCTTGATTTTGTCCTCGTTATACTGAATGATCATATCCCCTTATCAGCCTTATCTGTGGACTTCCTGTCAATCTGTCATGCGTGCATGGGCATTTTCGATCTGTGGCTATTATGAAAACATTAAACTCACTGCTGTGGTGTATGATATGTATGATCTTATGGTTTTTTAAGCTTAGGTCTATTCTGTAAGTTTCATGTTGCTGTGGAGTATTTCTTTTCCCTTTTTTTGTGGATTAAGGCATGTTCTCTACAACTTAAACTTATTTTTAGTTCATTTATTAGAAATTCAGTTGTCGTTTCTTTAGATCGTAAGAAGTTGTGATAGTGATATCAATTCGTAATTCTTTGTATGTATGAATATATCATTGGAGAAGTCTAATTATATACTCCGTAGTTTAATAAAAGTTCAATATTGATAGGGTCTTAATAACTAATTGTGTATCAAAACAATTAAACAAAAAGTTTTTGGTTCAGTTATGTTCAATAATTAGTCTTTACATTATGAAAAGAACATGACCTAATAAATGCACCAGTCTCATTACTTTGGGGTTTTACTGGCATGGTTGATGGTTCCCTTACTATCCCGAATTTTTATTAGTAGGGCTTTGCACAATTACAGCTGTTTCTTGGATAAAGTACTTGTTTTATTTGATCCAGTCCTGTTCATTCCATGGGGTGTCAGTTACTTACTACTACTAGTAAGCAACGAAGGGATAGTATTTGCTTAAGCTAACCACATCATGAGTACCATAAGCATTGCGGGAAGGTAGGTTCTGCTATATTGACTGTCTTCCGGTCAAAGGAAGCTAAGTATGAGTCAAAATAAAAGTGCAATACTTTGATTTGGACTGTCTGCGCATTTTAATTTGTAAATGAGCATAATTTTCTTGGGATTAGGCTGACGCATTGCCCCCCTCTCACTGGCATTGGATTTCTGAGGTTCAGGTGGTGACTAGTGGAACAAAATGGTTCCTTTTGATTCCTAATTTAGTGGTTTTCCTTCTCTTTTCTGTGTTCTGTATGTATGGTGTGGTGAATTTGCTTAGTTAACTTCTACTCGTATTAGGTGACCATTGTCTCAAATTAGTTGTCTTGTAATGTTGTGTTGTGATGTTGCATGTATGCTGCTAGGTACGGCCAAAGTACTGGGTATATTATTTATTTATTGTTGTTTTTTACCACTCAATTTACTTGCCCAAGTGCCCAACCTCTCGTTTAATTTCTTGTAGGTTATCTGTTGTTTTTTCTTTCTTTCGTGTGGCTCCGGTGTGTGTGAACTTGGAGTGGAGTGAACTTGATGTCTCTTTTGGAAGAGCATTCGAGCAGACATATTGTTCGACTTAAGGCATGTTAATTGTATGAACCCGTTGTATATAGAGACTGAGTATAAATAATTTCTCGGTTACATAATAATGACTCCCTCGACCACACAATAATGACTCCTCTACCCAGTCTCAAATATGAAACGGATTCACACAAAATTTTCTCAAATTATTTTGACTTAAAGTTTGAACTAATGCACTAAATTGTTTAAGATGAAAATGGTTTGTAAAGAACATGGCATTAGCTCCACCCGAATAAACTCATCAAGAATTTGGAATTGTGATTGGTAGAAATATATAAACAGGGATTGGAATTAATTTAATTGGGAATTTGGGACAAGGAACTATACTTACCACTAGTGATAAAAGTTAGATGTTTTTACCCTTTAAACTCACGAAAGGGTAGGTCCTAACCTTCTTACTAATTATGCATGCAACTGTTGTTACAGGAAGAAGTAGAAATTGAAGCCAAGGCTTTACGTGTGGCTGAAACTGTGGTAGTCGACTACTAGTCGTTACTATAGAACTGAGAAATAAGGCAACCGGAAAGATTATAGCTCACGGACGCAACACCAAGTACCTTCCAGGGACAAGCAAAATGTAGTATGTGTACATGGCCAATGCATTAGTGTTGTCTATTTGAACACTCGGGATATTTTTCATATATAATTGACGCGCTTAATTTTTTGGGCCAAAAAATGCCCACACGGCACGCCCCAAATATGTACTCAATTAGAAATTGATATTATTGTAAACTTTTGAATTGCTCCCGGAAATTAATTGAATTTATATCTCAGTCAATTTAAAATTATAATTATTACCGTCAATTTAGTCTATAAAATTCAATATCTTGTGGGAGGATTCTCTCAAAAAAAAAAACAAATTGTGTGAGGAGAGAGTGGGGTGGGGGGCAGTAAAACAAAAGTGGAAGGCGGCAAAGTTAGTTTGGACGGGCTTCTTTTTATTTTTAGAAAAAAAGAACAGAAAAGAAAAAATTCGCCAGCTAAGGTCGGCTGCAAACGGGATCTTATTTTGTTATAAAAGGAATTGAGTACGAGTAGATAATAATAAATGATTAAAAGCTACACCAACAGGGACGACTCCGCTAATCTGCTTAGTGAAGGTACCGCACTCAATTTCGCTTTCCTTTTTCTTAAAATTCTTTGAAGTCAAATGGACCCTATTACAAAAGTAATTACCTCCAACTATTATCAAGAGTTGGGAAAAATCGTTTCATTACTTCATCATTACGATAACGTATCTATTGATACAGAATTTCCTAGACTTATCCGTAGTTCACCTAGGATGAGTATTGATGAGTCAAGTAGATATGAGGACGTGAAATATAATGTCTTAAGGTCTATACTTTTTCAAGTTGGGATAACTCTAACCGATGATCAAGGTGTAGTGGCGGGTACGTGGCAGTTCCATCTGTATGACCTGGATAGAATGGATGTATTGATTAATGAGATTGGTGTCACATTTGGATATGTACCGATAGAAGGCATCCCTCTAAGTGTGTTTGGTTTCGGATTTGGCCAAATCTTAAAGCGTTTCTATGGGAAAGCCAAATGGATCACTTTCCACGGGCTTTATGATATAGCGCATTCGATCACACTCATCACTGGGTGTCCTTTGCCATCTTCTTTGGATGAGTTTACTCAACTGATCGGTAGTCATTTTGGGAGAGTGTATGATCTAAAGTGGATGACCTATCCTGATGACTCGGAAATTTTACGGCATATTACCAAATTATTGGATCTTCTAATGAAGCAATTTGGCAATCGTGAGTTTCTTGGATTAGAGAAGCTTGCTTATATTACTAGAGTTACAAGAGATGGAGGAAAAGCCCACCAAGCTGGTTCAGATAGTTTGTTGACGGCCAATATATTTACTAAGCTTAGCACTTTCTATCGTTCAATACTCTCCAACTTAAGTTACATTGAATGGTATTTGCATGGAATTTCATCTCATCGCATACACTTACGTCAACCACAAGTGGTTCATGCACCTCTATACCATAGAATGAGCTCTCCATGCACAATAGTTGTACCTAGGAACCACATTTATCATTCTCAGTTTTTTGGACCTGTTAGGCATCATTTGCCCATTCTCATTCCTATGAGATAATTGTAGAAACCAAATCATCCTTACTGTAATTGTAATCACATTTGTATGTATATAGTTCAAGAAAATTCATTCATTTTTTGATTTGTTTAGTTAATAGTATTTAGTTGTATCTTAGAAATAGAAGGTGAATACTTACTTTTTGTTGTCTCATTACACAGCCAGATTGTTGTATCTAAACCAACAAATAATGCGACAAAATTAATAGCTCAAATCCAAGAACGAGATAAACAAAGGCAGGCATCAAGTCTTTCTCTTCTTTTTTTTTTAAAGAAAAATGAAACTTATTAGGATTTAATCACTATAAAATCAGAAAATTATGTATAAACCCGTATATAATATGGGGTCATTAATGAGCTAATACCATTGGGGGGTCATTAATAAATATCGAAAGGTCATTAATCAACATTTTCTCCGTAACTAGTACTAAATCTCTTAAATAAAACGGGTTAACATAAATTTTTGTGTTAAATAAAATTGTCCATCCCAATTAATTTTGTAAAAGAAAGAAAGGTCGTAAATGAAGGTAGATGTACCAAAAATGAAATGGCATAGGTACATATATTGAACTACATATTACGTTTCTGCATAAGAGAAAACCCTTCATAAATCCTGGCTCAAGACATCGTTTTTCCAATAATGACTGCTGCACGCTCAATTTGCAGATAACATATGCTAATATGTTAAATTTGGGCCCACTACAAATGAGCAATGTGGGACATAAGCCACCACAATATTCCAACAGCCTAATAGGAACTCTTGATATAGGATCTCATGCCTAAATCATTACTGATAAGTTGACGTTTGATTGATACAGGAGGAAGTTCAAATGGAAACCAACGTTCTGCATAGAGAGAAAGCAGTCATAGTTATGAGAACTATGGAAGAAGGCATCTACAGTTGTCATAGCTCAGGGACGTCATACCAAGTATCTTCAGGTAACTAGCAAACTGAAGCATTTTCCAAAGAGCTCATTATTGTCAGTAGTTGGTATTGTTTCTTGCTCAAACGAATGAAGTTTATGGATATCTAACTATAGACCATCTAGGTCAGAACAATGAAGCTGATACTGTTTATCATATTGGACAATACGTAAACTTCTAATATAGAGGTTCGAGTCCATACACAAAAAAATACATTGGCCATGTACTGATCAGATGCTATCTATGTTCTGAAAGTGTCGTAGGAGCAGCAAAACCACCTCTAGTCTCTTAGAGGCACTACATAATTAGTGTTACACATGAAAGTTAGTGGTGTCAGTTCATGAAATTCTGATTGGTATCACCAAGCAGGATTGAAAACAGAAAACAGATAAGAGTTTAGAAAATGCAACCACAAAGATCTGTGATCTTTGGAAGAGTGAAAATTCCCAAGGTGCCATTCTGTCATTTTCTGTAAGGTTGAAATTGAACAGAGAATGTAATGTGCTACGTTTCATTCTGGTCTATGAAGCCTCAACAACTTCAACTGCATCTTCCCATTTTATACTGCTTCTCATGGTTCTCCTTCCACCACCTCCATTGCCTTTCCTCATCATTGCAACAAATTCACCATAATCTATTTGGCCATCCTGAAATAACATTCAAACATATGATTCAGGTCATTCTCATTAAAGAATATGTAGTTATCTAACAGCACAAGAAAATAGTCAAATTTCTTTAGAAAAAAGAAATTGATTACTTGCAGGCTTCTGTTAATAACCTAAGCTCATCTTCTAGTATCTTAGGGTGATAGCAAACTTACATTGTCCTGATCAATTTCTTTAATCATTTCCTCAAGGTGAAGATCGCTCAATCCGAGCTCTTTGCAAGCTTGTCTAAGCTCATCAATGGTAATGTAACCACTTCCATCTTTGTCAAAATACGAGAATGCAGAAACCAAGTTCTCCTCTCTGTCCAACTTGTTAAGGTGCATGGTAGCAGCCAGGAATTCTCCATAATCTATAGTTCCACTTTCATCAACATCTGCCTGCCAGTAGGGTGATTGTTCATAGATGTCATGGATGATCAATTCTGAGAAATCCATTGGTTTAGTAAAGACATGAGATTTTCTTACCGCGTGCATAAGATCCTCGATTTCAGATTCCATGATTTTGGAGTCACTTCGTCGTAGTCCATCTTTCAGTTCATCAAATGTAATTGATCCACTGTTATCTCTGTCTATCTTTTTAAATAGCTCTTTCAATCCACCTATCTCCTCTTCAGATAGTTTTTCAGCAATGACCTGACAAGAGAAAGTGGTTAGTCTGATGGAGATACTGCAGCAACTTTGATTCTTAGTTGCTGACAACTTGCATCACTAAATCTCATTCGGAAGTACCGGATTCCAACACTAATACACCCTGATATCACATGATAAGAAACATAAGTTACTTCAAAAGTAATTAAATCCTTGACAAGGCAGATGAATATGATTATTGATTCTTCAATTTGATGCCCATATCCTACCTCTCTGCCTGATAAATAAAAAGCTATTACAGTTTAGCTTGATTATACTATCACCTTATCTATCATTCCTTTTTAGTTTGGGTGGAGGAGAAAGACTGTACAATTCAATTTAGTTAAGATGATGTAGGGACAGGCAAATATCCGATTCTATAAACTGGCCCCTGTCAGGCTACTTCATTCGGATAGCATAGGTTTCCAAGTACACAATGGCATATTATGAATGCTATAAAGATGCATCATATGGTTGAAATTTACCCGGCAAGCCATCTTCTTGAGCTTGTTCATGGCTGAAAAGTGCTTGAGCCGTGATAAAACAGCTGAATCGAGAGGTTTGTTTGGCACCTTCGTGTCGTCAACAATCCATGGATGACCTGAAAAACAGACGCTATATCAGATTACTATTTTTTTGGAAAATTTTCAAGCAGCTAGTACTATACCCTAAAAGAATAGTTGTCTTACAGAGCACTTCATAAGCTGTAATTCTCTTCTTTGGGTCCTTTTCGAGCATCTTCCGAAGCAAATCTTTGGCATTCTCCGAAATGCTTGGCCATGGCTGGGACTTGAAGTCAATAGTTCCTTTCAGTATTTGCTTGAATATACCGGCATCAGTTTCTAGAATGATGGCGAAAACCCAAATTAGAAGCATTGATCATGCATAGAAACAGTTGAATTTCCTCTTTCTAAGTGACAGATTATATATATCCCTTGAAACTAAAGTTCTTAAGTACCTGCCCAGAAAGGGGGAGCTCCGCAAAGCAAAATGTACAAGATCACCCCTGCACTCCAGACATCAGCTTCTGGTCCGTAAAGCTTGCACAATACTTCAGGAGCAACATAGTAAGGGCTCCCGACCACCTCACTGAACGTATCACCTGTAGGCATAGGACAGAATGAACAGTCATTTGCTAGATATGGGCCTGTTCTTTACAACTTAAGTTCAGTTCAGTTTTTCGCAATTCACCTCGTAACTTGCAAACGTAAGAAGTTTTGATTATTATTATTAGTATATCATTGGAAAGGTCTCACAATATAGTTTCATAAACGTACAATATTGTTAGGGTTTTGATAATTGATTGAGTGTCAATTTGCAGGTTCTGCATCTCTATGGACAATATGATCTCAAATTTATGAAAACGTCTTTTTCATATTTATGCGTGGTTGGCGGTTCAAACAATAGTCCTCCCATTTCTAGGATTTGCAGCCAACTAGCATAACTTTATCACCATAAAAATGAAACAAAAAGTTGAAATTACTGGAAGTGAATATTGATATAACTCTAATCTTGGTTTAGCTTGTATAGGATCTAGCAAGAAATATCCCTGTTCTCAAATGCAAAGTTCTGAAAAAGAGCTACAGGGCAAGCAAACAGGACAGAAGAAGAAAGAAGCAGAAACTGAAAATGCAGAATTGAGCTCACCTGGCTGATAAAACACAGACAGGCCAAAGTCAGTAGTTTTAAGGGGAGAATCCTCAGCAGTGCTAACAAACAAGAAGTTCTCAGGCTTAAGATCTCTATGAATAACCCCAAGTGAATGACACCCTTCAATGACCTTGACAATGTACTTCATAAGCCTCGCAGCTTCGCGCTCACTAAACTGCCCTTTGTCGACAATCCTGTCAAAAAGCTCACCACCTTCACACAGCTCCATCACCAAATGAACATGGATTGAGTCTTCATATGTACCCTTAATGGTTACCACAAAAGGGTTCTCAGCTAAATGGTGCATTATCTGAATCTCCCTATAAACATCATCACAGTCTTCCCTGCATAACAGTTTCCTCTTTGGTATTGACTTGCAAGCATATTTTGCACCTGTGGACTTTTCTGTGCACAGGTATGTGGTTCCAAACTGGCCTTGACCAAGTATGACACCAACAGTGTAGAGATCATCTAGCCTCTGAGTTTCATAAGGGAGAACTGAGGAAGGTCTTGAGAATCTCACTGAGGTTGCTTTGTTCATGTTGATGGTTGTGGAAATGATAGTATGAACTAAGGGAAAAAGATCCCAGAATTTAAGCTGTGTGTATGTAGAGAATGAGGAAAGAGCTAAGCTGGTTGGAGTTTTAAATGATGATTGTAAAATTATTATGACAAGCTGTGTGGGCTGTCCCTAGCAGTCAGAATGTCAGCAGACTTGAGTTGGCAACATGCCAACATGTCTTCAGAATAAATTAAAATCAATGTGTTATCAAACAACAATAATACAAAATCAACTGGGTCATTAGTTTACTCATTGGACTTGCTGACTTTGGCCCCCATTTGCTATGAGAAACAAAAATGAAGAATAACTTAGAGGGTTGATATATGTTTTGTTCTAATTTTTAATATATTTTTTCTTGCATTTCAGTTTAAGTTTTATTTATAATTTATCTACATTGAGTCTTTTTTTCAGTTTAGTTTAGTTCTTTTCATTTTATTTCAATTTCATTTCAACCTCTTATACACATAACACACCCTTACATTGTAACTTTTTAAGTATCGTGTATACGTGTTTGATAACTTAAACTCTCCTCGTTTCTACATTGAGTGTCTTTGGCCTGTTCTTTTCAACTACAATTCAGTTCAGTTTTATTCAG
>ONZK01001223.1:7821-29597 GCA_900322385.1 Pharnaceum exiguum | reverse complement strand
GGGGGGGGGGGATGGAGATACGAACTTCATACAAAGTGAAACAAAATAACATAATGACAACCTCGTCTTTCTTGTCCTCAAATATAGCATCAGCAAGAAGGCGATAATTTTCTGCTTCAATGAATTCCCAGTTCTTGTCAAAAACTTTTAAAAGTTTCTTAAGTACTGGCTTCACTGTGCCACGGTCAATCCCCAATGCTTCCATTGCATTGAAAGCTAGTTTAACTTTCGGATTCGTCATTATGGATAACAAAATGATGTAAAACCAGATAACTCGAGGTCAATGTCTTCAAAGTACCACTCTAGCTTAAGCCTGCATTTGAAGGAAGTGTTAGAAAAGCACATTGAAGTACAACTATCCCACCAAATTTAGTACACGGATACAGCAAATAATAGAATTCAAGTTAAATATCAGCATAGGAAAACAGCCAAAAAAAACAGGAAGTCTGTGACTTCTAAGCATAAAAAAGAGATGCAAAGGATAATTCTGCACACCAAAAAAAAAAAGAAAAATCAATCAAGTGCCCAGTTATAAAATGTTAGTATAAACTGTGACAAACGCGCTCTATAACATGCAGGAAAATCAAGATGCAAGGATTCTGAGAGAAGGGGACTAAATGACAAAATACCAAATCAAGATACTTTGACAAGTATGTAAGTCAGTCACACCTTCCTGCTTGGAAATAGATAATTAATGAGTATAAAAATTCATTTTCTTTATAAATTATTAGGAGTCAATAAGCTCTCCACTATTATAATGGCCTCCAGATACTTCACAGGAAAGCTAAGGCTTTTCAATATCCAGTATATCAGATATCATAGGTATTCCCAAATCAACTTGAGTTCCACTATAATAAACAACTAATGTCATTTCCTCATAGTAATAAACCATCATCGGAAAGAGCATCAATGACAGCATCTTTCCCAGATAATCCCAACCTTAGAAGGAGATGTTACAAGTGTTTGTGGGCTTTCTGTCAAGTGTCAATCAGTAATGACATTAAGCAGGCAGAGGTACCAAATGAATAGGCCAGTCTACTAACAAACGGGACAAACTGCGTAACAGAAGCAAACAAGAAACGGCTTCTCCAAGAGAGGATTTGTGCAAGTGCATCCCTAGAAGCCGTATCAACAGGAAAGCAGATCAGACAGCATACTTATGTGGCAATCTTATTTAGATAACAATTAGAGACAAGATTTACTTGAACCCCTCTAAAGGTAGAAATCCATATCCGAATCTGCGAATTCTCTATAAGAGAAGGCCGACCTGCAAGTCTAAGGACCATAAGTTCCATGAAAGTATAAGTATAACTTTCTCAGGATCTGGTTAGGCACAATTGTAGACCACCCATTGTAGACCACCAAAAATCCATAGGACGAACTTCACCAGAACAGATAAAAGCAGTGAGCTCCCCTCACCGAAGGCTGGTTTTAACGGGGAATTGGTTAAGTACATGTGTATATACAGAGCAGATAACTTGACAAGCCTCATACATTATTCTACACTTCTGTTTTAACTATACATTATGTCATAGGAAAATGACACCAATGTATGCATTAAGGGTGTATAAATAATTTGCACTGCCAGCCTTAACTTTCTTCCAATTCAGGTGAAACAAAATCCCTCAAAAGCCGGTTTTGTAATAGAAAATTTGAAGTTATTTTGATTGTTAAACAATAAACAAGAGAAACCAGACACCTGCACAACAATCTTACTTTCTATTTTAAAAAAATAATCAAATTGCAGCTGAAATATAACCAAATTGCAACTCCACTGTAAGAAAGACCACCATTCAAAAACAACGCGGCGCACAATCTGTACAAAATATTTCCTAAACCTGAGTCTGAGCGCCGTAATTAGGCCGGAAGTGAACTGATCTGAAGTGAATTCTACTAAACTTAGTCATAATTAAGTCGTAAAGAACGGGCCCTAACACCTTCCCTGAGTGGAAATTGTCATAGGAAAGTCAATTTTGCACAAATTGTCTCAGAAAGTGAACAGCTTACATCAAACAACCTTAAAAGAACATACTCAACAACAAACAAACAAAAAAAACAGCATTGATCAAGAATAATTACACTACTTACCATATCAAAACATACCAACATGACTCAACTTTATAAGTTATAACTAAGAAAAGAACAAAATTTTAAAGATTGAGACAGCAGAAAGTGACAGAAACTATACTAAATACTACTAAAACAACAGATAAAACCCCACTTACAATCTTTGCCATTTTAGTCCAGCTCCAATCACTGCACAACAATGGTCCCCTGCAAAGAAAAAGGAAATGACCAAATTAGCATGCAATAATTGTTGATCACCAAACACATTGTACAACTAAAAAAGGTAAAAGTACATTAACAACCAAACCCACAAAAAGTTTCCCCTTTTAACCAACATTATATGATTTCTAGCCAAATTGATCAACACCCCAAAAAAGAAAAGTTAAAGAATTTAACATAATTACACAACAGGGGACAAAACCCACTTGCAGAATTTCAGTACAATGTGAGGAGATTTAAAAGGAAATTTGATTACCCAGTTGCATAATTTGCATGCAGACATTATCACATTAACAGTCACAGTGTCACTGACATTTTTTTAAGAAGAAAAGAAAAGAGAAAAGTGAGAAGATCTTGGTGGGGTTTTTTATAACAAGAAAAAACAGAACAGAGCAAAAAATGAAAAAGAAAAAGAAAAAAGAACCTGGGGGGAATAAGGTTTTGTCTTTTCTTTTTGCATTGTTTAAAATATTAATAATGGAGAGACAGAGGGGAAGAAAGAGAGAGGAGTAGAATACTTACTTCGACGGTAAATTCGATGAGCGCAGTAATTAGTGGCTTAACTAGCTTTTCATCCTCTTGGGGAGTTGTGCACTTGTGAAAAAGTCTTTTAGGGTTTAGTAAATGTTTATTTGAGTGTTTATATGGCTGAGTTTGTGGTTACGGTTTTTATTTGAGACTGGTTTAATATGGAGAAGGTATGGTGTTTCCATTTAAATAGATGTCGCGATTATTTACTATAAATAATTTATTAAAAAAGGAAATAAATCTTCGAAGAATATTTTGTTAGGCTTATTAAAAAGCCCAATCCATTGAAAAAAAATGATGTATTAAGCTTAGTTAGTTTACTCGATCAATTCATAAGATGATGCATTGGTTTGTATTGGGGAAAGGCCAACAAATTTGTGTGTTTGATCACTTTGTGTTTAGTTTGATTGGCCCAATGGGTTTGACATACCTCATATGTGTAGGTTTTATGGAACTAGTCGGTACCCTTATTCTCCCTCAATCATTACATACTGGTAAATATCTACACTTTCCTCCTTGTGGGGAGTTCTGCACTTGTGAAAAAGTGTTCTATGGTTTAGTAAATGTTGAATTTGTGTATTCATGTCTGAGTTTGTGATTGCGGTTTTTATTTTAATACGGGCTTGCGAGGGAGATGGTATGGTGGTTTCTATTAAATAGATGTTGCGATTATTTACTAAAAATAATTTATAGGAAAAGGAAACAAATCTTCAAAATATGTTAGCTTTATTGAAAAGACCAATCTATCAAAAAGATGATGTACTGGGCTTAGAGTAAGTTTATTCGATTAACTCATAATAGTTCTGTGATATCCGTACCTAAGCTAAGTAATTCTTTATAAGGAGGGTAGAATGTGATATCCGTACCTAAGCTAAGTATTTTAGAGCCTATGTAGTAGTTGCATTAGTCACTTATAATCATTTGCATGTTGCATGATTCACACTGCCGCACTTTTATAAAAATGGTACGAGTATGAGTTTAATTTTTTATGAATTTCAAGATTGATATTTTGATTCCTAAGTTCTTTTAATGTGTTAAGTTTAAGTTTCGAGGACGAAACTTCTTTTAAAAAGGGTAGATTGTGAAACCCCGCTTATTTACGATTAATAAAAGAAAATGATTTTTAAGTATTTTATGAATTTATAAAGAATTTTATTATTTATTAAGATTTATCATGTCTCAAAAATATATTTTTAAAGTGGGGAATTATTTTATTCGATTTATACACATTTCAGTTCGATTCAGTTCCGTCCCAGTTCAGTCAGTTTAATTCGAACTGACTGAACTAATTTTCGTTTCGGTTCATTATTGGCTACTAGTTTTCCAACAAATATTTTTCAGTGCAACCCAAATTTAGCAAGCCCAATCTTCAGCCCAATCAAAAAAAAAAATATAGGGTCCCTTCGAGGGTGTTACAAAGTGGTATCAGAGCGACCCTGCGACCGCATGCTGACAGGCCAACAAGTAGTGCCCACATGAGGGCCCCAAGGAGTGCTTGGTCAGCCGCTGCCTAGCGGGGGAGATTCTGGGCTTGTGATTGGTCCGCAAAGGGGCCGTCACCGCAACGGGGTCGTTGCGTTCTTTTGAGTGGGGATGATTGTGACACCCACCAAAAATGAGCCACTAAAGAGGATTGATAGGACTACCTATACCACCAAGGTGCACCTTCTTTTCAGGAAGCTCATCACATAAGAACTCCACAGTTAAGCGTGCTAGCTGTGCAACAATTCTGGGATGGGTGACCTCCTGGGAGGTCATTCCCAGGGTGCGGATGAGTGAGGACAAAGCCCGTTTGAAGGACATGTGGTGGTCTGTGGGGCCAGTCCCAAGACTAATACTGTATGGTAACCTCCGCCGCAAAGGGCGGGGTGTTACAAGTTCATGTAAATTATTGGTTTGTAGTGGGCAAAGCTAACAAACTTAGCTTGTTTGTTTGATCATTTGGGTTCATAATTGGGTTAGTCCAATAGGTTTGATCAAACTGGTCAATACCTCTTCTCTCTGATTCTATGTACTCTCATTCTCGCTCAACCATCACACACTACCACTCCACAGCAACCGATGTCACTGCCGCTACTCATCGGCCTACTTTGTCACAGTCTCTCTCCTCATTTCTTTACATTATCTCCCATTTTGTTTCTTATCCTTCTCTCATCCTCCCAGATCATACTCTATTCCATAGACACACAAACACAAATCAAAGGGCTTTAATGTCATTGAATTGCAAGCTTTGTTCATATAATAATTAAATAAGTCTCTCTTCTGGTATAAAATTAAAACACTTGAAAATAATATTATTAAAGAGAAGCTCACAAATATCGCAAGTAAACCGCTCCAAGAATTTGTGTGGATTAAACTTAGCTGCGAGAATAGAATATTCGGTATAAATATCTTCAAGAGAATATATAGATTCTACAAGTGTTCACATAAGCATGCACTTTACATGAAGAAACAAGAAGTCGATGTGGTTTTCAATTACACATATGTGCATTATCTTATTGTCAAGAGGAATAAGTTAAAGATGCTTGAAGAGATCTAAACGTCTATGGCAATAGAGTTTGAGATGACAAACATGGGTTGCTTATTACTTGGGCAGCGCAGTGAGAGCAAGTAGGGAGGAGAATGACTATTTATTTCATAAGAAGAATAAAATTAGCAAGTTTTAATATATTTAGACCTACGTTAATAACTCAGTGATCGAGTTGATCAAATAAATTTATCCTTGACAATAATTAAAAATTGGGTTTTGTTAAAGATATACACTTATTTCTTCCTTTTTTGTATGAAGATTTGAATAATGAACAAGTGAGAGCATTGGTGTGTATAAACAAAAATGGGTATGGCCAAATTTAGAATAAACGTACTTAATTTTGATAATACTATGTGCACTGGCACATATAGTAGCTAAAAAATAATTCAGATCTCAAGGTTTTCTCCCATCTGTTATATGTAAAGCATGCATATGATAGCGTGCATTAGAATGTATTTTAAATTATGCTTTGATGAGCTTTGGTTTCATACTACATTTGTTTATAACTGGATTATATATATTATGGCTAGAGTGCGCATTGCTACATTCTAAATTTGTATAATATATAGGGACTTCTTAGGGTTTGTTTTGAAAGTTGGGATATTCGTCAAAATGAACCAGTGTTTCCTTTTTTCTTTGTCCTTAAAGGTTTTAAGTCGTCGATTGAGACATGTTCAATCTTGTAATGGTTATAATGATCGCATGTTCTTAGATACATCTTAATTATGTCATCTTTGTTGATTATTTTACTACTTAATGAGTGAGCAAACATATCTTCAATATTGGTGTGCCATAAGATTTGCAGCTATTTATGGACTTTTCTGCTTACTCGAACTCGATAATTGCATATGCTATATTTTTTACTCTGCCCTAATGCATAGGTTCAAGATATGTAAGCGAATAAATAGGAAAACACTAAAGTTAGATTTGATATCAGATAAAGTGAACGATCAAGTTAGATCTTAAAGATGATGATCATATACAAAATCAATCCATATAATGATCATTTCACAACCCTTGTTATTGCAGTCGCTGTCTTCTAATTGAATGCCTACATATAATTTAATTTCTAAATAATACCACTTAAAATATTTAATATAGGTAATTAACAAAAGTTAGGTATACTATTCCATCCAAAAAAAAAAAAGCTATGTATACTAGAAACTTTATAGAGGAGTCAACCAAGAAACATCATTGTGCATTATTGTTAAACACTAAAGAAAAGAAGAAGAATACATGAAATGATCTTTTGATTACCATAATCCATGTAAATATCATAACCCTATTTTTTAGACATGATCTTGTCTAATTGGTATAATAGGATAACTCGTCTCCCTATATACGAAGAGATTATTACCAGAGGGTGGCGGAGGTTTTTTTTTATAAAAAAAGATCGAGATAACAACAACACATCTTGACCACTGACATGGAAAATGTTAAATATAAAATCCACGAATTTAGATATTCCCCGTGAATGAATACAGTAGCTATGTTCGTCTGTTTTTACAATTTAACAACGCTTCTATGGTGCATCCAGTGTACGGTGCACCTCGTGTCACATCTATCACTTTTTTAATAAAAAAACAATATGCTGACTAATGAACATTATAATATGACCATAGAATAATAGGATTATTTGACTAATAGCAATGATATTAATAATAACGTAACATTACTAATAATTTGCACCAAACGTGTGACTCTTATAAACATGTTTTTATTTCTTTTTAAAAAAAAATTTGGCTTACAACTTGTACGTATACAAGATGTAAGTTTACACCATGCCAAGCGTAACATAAAATAAGGAATTTAAGATTGCCTTGATAATGAAGACATCGTTGAAGGAAATAGCAAGATTATGATGAAGCTTTGCCCATTTGAGATGCCAAATTTAACATTAATGTGCCACAATTTGATGGTGAATTCAGGGAGATCTGAGAACTAGCGAAGAACAAGACTGAACTGTAGGTGATAGACAGTTGAAGCTCTTGTTCAATTGTGAGAAATGAGAAGAGAATTTGAGAGAGAGAGAGAGAGTGGAATGTAGAATAATATGTGTTTGTTATTGAATGAATCTATTCATCTTACAACATAGCTATCTATATATAGCTATATGATGGATATGAAAACAGAATACAATTGTTATCTCACTAAGACAGCTAACAACACATCTAATAACTTTCTAACTGAATTTCCCGCCTAATATGTGTTTGCAACTAAATCATCTAAGCTATAATTCTGTATCACAATTCTTTATATATAAATATTTCATCTCTTATTTACCAATTTTCACGAACACCTTGACACTTCCTAAGTAATTATCAATGGCTTTCTCCAATTACGTACCAATAACTTTGCCTACTTAGCTATAACTTCGCTTCTTATTTTCTTATAATTAACTGAGTGATTTTCAACTCAGTTAAGTAAATATTCTTCCAAAGAAATATCTCAAATATATTTTCAATGTGTGCACTGGCATCATCGTACTTGAAGGATGTAGCGACATCTACATGGTTTATCGAAATTTCACAAATTAGTGGGGTAACAGATATGTCAACGCCGATGTGGCATGAGCCCATGAGTAGTCGTCGTAGAAATGCTTCCACTTCAATCTGCAGACAACAATTTCACCATTTGATAAGTCCTTCGTTCTAAGTGGATGCATCTGATTGTTAATTTGTTACAGGTGTTAATGTACTTCGCTTATACTCACCAGTCACCACCATTCTTCTTCTTTAGGAAGTGGAAGAACAAGAACGCAAAGCCTAAGAAGGCTGCCCCTCCGACTGTTATTGCCACTACTTTTCCAGAGTTACCAATTGCAATTTTGGCTGTCAACAAATTTGTATTTAGAAAATTAACCAAATTAAAGTAATGCCCATTAAATACCTTACCAACTAGCAAGTTAATAAGTCGAGCTATAGACACTACAAACTGTTACGGAGTAGTACTTTTTGTAGATAAATAATTACAAACATTTCAACATTAACACTTTCACAAAAAATTTATTACTCACTTCTTGGACAAATTATACTACATTTCTACACACCCCGGTGTAGCTAACCGGTTCAATACTTCAATATTGGCCTTTTACTTTTTTCTAATTAATAAGGGTTGGGCACTTGGGCGTAAGGTGAAAGAGAAAAGAAACAAAGGGTAGCAAATTTACGAAGGATTTCTAGATTTATAGTAATTTAATTACCAAATAAATGAAAATGTAGAAGCTAAGCTCAAGTTTTACGCCTTTATGCTTCTCAATTCTTCAATAGATATGATTTCTACATATTTATTCTCAAAATAATACTGACCATAAGGAACAGATCAGTATGAGAATTGTAAAAATTTCAATTTCCAACTAATTTGAGTTGTCACCCCTATGAATTAAAATAATGTACTATTCTTATGGTCCATTTTCTTGAATGAACCTAACAACTGAAGCTATTTATAAGTTGAAAATAAAGAAAAGGCAAAATTGTTGGGAATAATCCCTACTTGGGCCGAATAATCAGGAATAATCCCTACTTGGGAAATAGCTGGGAATAATCCATACTTGGCCACCCGTAGCCAGCAGTGGTCCCTTGGTCACCGGAGATGGGTTTTCCGGCCATATACATGTACACGTGGCAAAAAAAAAGCATGTCATACGCTGAGTTGGCAATAGGAATACGTACATGTACAGAAATACATACTTATTTTTTTTTAAAAAAAAAAAATTAAACAAAACAATTGTTTAATTCGACACATCAACATATATCAACATATATAAACACATCATTCAGATCCCAACAAAGTATCAACATATATAATTCGACATTCTATTATTAAAACAGTATAAAAATTAAAAAAAGAACACAACTAAGCTAATCAATTTGCATAAACAATTGCACATACATTTTCAACACATGCATTTCTCATAAAATATTTTGTTTAATTTTACTTTTTTTTAAAAAAAAAATTAGTATGTATTTCTGTACATGTATATATTCCTACTGCCAACTCATCGTATGACATGTTTTTTGTGCCAAGTGTACCGTATATGGCCGGAAAACCCATCTCCGGTGACCAAGGGACCACTGTTGGCTACGGGTGGCCAAGTAGGGATTATTCCCAGCTATTTCCCAAGTAGGGATTATTCCTGATTATTCGGCTCAAGTAGGGATTATTCTCAACAATTTTGCCTAAAGAAAACTAGAGTGAACTTGTCAATAATTCTGAATTTAACTACATTGAAAATTGGGTAAATAAGTCGAGGAGAACGAGTTTGGATCTTCTCATTTGCCTAAAATCACTTGCAAGTGCAAGTACTGTGTTCAATTACTTAGATTTATTCTAACAAATAATGAAGGTGTAAGATTTTATTGTCCTTTTATACTTGTTGGAGCCCACTACCACTCAATCACTTGTAAGTGATCACTTGTAATGGAGAGGATCCAAACTTAACATGCCTAACTACAACCAATTAGTTACAATTACATGACTAACTCAAAACCTTAACAATTTACTGACCTGGATAAGAGTTGGCACCTCCACCTCTAACACCACCGCCACCAGCGGCATCTCCGCCACCTCCATGGGTCCCATGGGAATCGTATACAAAGGTTAAGTAACATGAATCCATGTAAACTTGCCCATAAAGTGACCCTTTACACTCCTCCTCGGCGACATGAACAGCATCAACAACACATCTCCCACACTGGCATCCTCCTATTCCCACTTCACATTGAGCTATTACATTAAATCCTTCATGGTTGATCGAGTAAAACCCATTATTACCATCATGAGCTTCATCTCCGACCTCGCTCTCGAGTGCCTCGAAAATTTGGCTCCTTGTTTGCTCAAAGTAAGGGTTTGATACTATGTCTGTTCCCTGAGGTTCCCCACAGTTCTTGTATTTGAGTTGATCTGCAGGACCTAAACTGTCGTACCCATTTGCCTCGTATTGTACGTGGCAGCCTGTAAGTTGTATCCTGGCAGCCATAGAGTGACCTAAAGAAGACAAAATTAATCCAAATAAGAGTATGTAATGCATATATAGTATTTGGAATTGAACTTAACTTGGATCGAGATCCAAGATTTTGCTTATCAAAAGCGAGAATTATTATCTTCACCTAGCTACTTCTGAATTGTGATCAGAAACCAATACTTAGATTACTTATTGGCATCTATATAGATGTGAAGATGTCCCATGCATAAAAGTAATCAAATAATATCGTATTACCACACAAGCCACTAGATGTTTTCTGAATAGCTTTCATGCACTCGATACATTTGTGATCGTCCAAATCACCCCGGCACTGAAAGAGGCCGGACAAAGAGGCTGGATTGGCATTGCCATTCACGACCACGATGACGCTTTTGTTGAACTTCGACCATGAGGATTGATGAACGAGTTGTTGAATAAGTTCTGAGCGTGCATTGGTGTATTTCCCGTTAGGATCGTCAAGCTTTCGGGTCGAGCAGTGTTCAAAGAGCAATGTCGTAGGGTCTTGTAGGATACCATAGCCAAATGAACTTAAGCAAAAGATTATAAGTATTGAAGAAAATGAGATTATTTTCCCTTGGATTGAAGACATATTAAAAATTTGGTTTTTGATGATTGGATGTGAAGTACCATTAGGTTCAAACTGGCATGGTAAACAGTTAATATATACATATACTCCTGCTTTTTCAATTCGGGGGGTTGGTATACGGTAGTTCAAGCTAGGAAGGGGTTAGGGCGCGCATTTTCTTGCCTGCTGTATCTAATCATCTCTAAAGTGCACATTAGTCCAAAGCGAATATTGCTATACATGTGTAATGTGTTAAGATAGAAAGGGAAGGGGACAGCCATCTCTCTCCATCTATCTCGTCTGCAAAATATATGTTTGGTGAATGGGTGATGCAAACTTCAGGTCGGTGATCAGAAGAGACTATTAAAAAACATAGTTGTCAAAATATGGATAGATTACTCTTCTAATACCCCTTTTAGTATAGCATCAGAGTCTAAGTTGGTAGAACTAGTTGCATTAAGTAAGTCCTGCATTCAAAAAGTACTTTATTTGCGTGAATTATGTGGACTACCGTTGTCAAGACTACTTACATGGTACACTAGGTGTACCTTACTCCGGATTTATACACTATTCTTTGTTTATTTCTCCTATGTTAGGCCCAATACTTCATAAAAGACAAAGGTTCCAATCTTTTATTATCTACATACAAAGGGAGTGTACGGTAAAAGGTATATCCGCGTGTATGATGTAATTTACCTTTTGATCTCCACTCTAGCTAGACGTCATCTTTATGTCGTGGAATACATATATATTAATAGAGATATAGCCAATTAATAATTTATAATGAAAAAACAATTATCTTGACAAACTTAATGAAGCTCCATATAGCTTAGTAATCACATTTACAAATCACTATGTTTTTCCAATTACCCAACAATCATGGTATATAGGCCTCAATATTGAGAATTGGCATCAATATACATAGTGTGTAGGAACAAAAGAGTGATAGCATGTGATGTCAACCAGCCTATCAATTATCATGTCTAGCTATTGCTGCATTACGTACCATCAAGAACAGAGAGATTTAATTTCTACTTGTAAAATGAATCCTATTTTAGGATTTCCTACGAATTTTGGTTGGAAGAAAGAAAAAATCGGGAGGGCCTGGTAAACTAAAGGAACAAGCGCAAATGATCCACTTTGAACTTCTTACCTCACCATTTTTGTGAGGACTTTTTGCAATTTTTCTTTTCTTTTTCATTTCAAAATTCACCGCTCCTATAGTACGTCTTCTTGGCACCTTCGTAAACGTTCTCCTCGATTGATCTCATAAACAATACATAGGAGGACGGAGAGAGGGCTAAAGTGCTCCCATAAACAACAAATAAAAGGCAAGGCCAAACAAAGGGGCCATTAAGGCCTTGATCAAAGAACACAAATTTGAGCATCTATGGTTCATTGTAACATATACTGATCATGACAGAATTCAAATTGCTACAAATCAATATCATCTCCGCCGAAAACATAGCACGAGTATCCCGATCCATGCATACGTATGCATATGCATGGGTTAACCCGGACAGGAAGATGACAACCAGGGTTGATTCCAAGGGTCACAACAACCCAAAATGGAACGATACGTTTATTTTCCGGGTCAGGTCCGACTTTCTTCACCTAGACGTGGGTAACATCAACATACAAATATTTGCGAAGTGTTGTTTTCGTGACATGCTTATTGGGTATGTCAAGGTCCCCGCTCAAAACGTCATACCCGCCAACCCCAAAGGTACCTCCCGACGATCCGTGGCACTCCAAGTCCGACGTCCCTCGGGCCGGCCACAAGGGATCCTCAACATTGCAGTGGCTCTCGTTGATGCCACCATGAAGAGCATGCCTTTGTCCGGGATAGATGATTCACAAACTCGGCCTAATCGGTCCGAAAAAGGCAGGGCCATTAGGCGGGTCAAGAGTGAACGGTCTTGGTCCGCGGTGGATGAAGAGGCAATTCAAACCACAGCTCAAACCAGGTTTGTGCTTATTCTAAATTAAAATTCTCGAGCAACATATACATGTACATCACTATAAAACATCCATAATTTGTTAGGACCGGCCAGGCTAAAAAAATATGTTTAGAGAGATTTAATTGATAAATTACTAAAAATTTAAAAGGGTCTTTGGATCTTCGGTAGTCATTAATCACCCTGTCTTATATATGAAACAGGTTCACGCAATATTTTTGAAAAATAATCAATTATTATAACAACCTTGAAAAGCAATTTATATAAATTGGCTAGTAGAAGAAAAGAATATATCACACTTTTTTACCTTGATCAAAATCTGGTTTACCTACAATTACTCGACTTTGCTCAAGATAGGTTAGGAGTAGCCGAGTAGAGCTTTTCAATATATTTTTTTGGCGGGGGATCGCGGAGGGTGAGGGCTAATTGCATGCAGTGCTTAGGTTTACTAACAAATTAAAGATGAAGCATCATAAAAAAGTACAATTACTAAATCTTCTAGCTCCCGCATGGTCATTTCTTCCTTGTGACGTTGTATTCAGATTAGATTAGCTAGAGACCCCTTGAGATGAAGAATTGAGTCCTAAATCCTTCCACTTATCTTTTGTAAAAAAATGTATTATTCTCCTCTCCATTCATACTAAATTCCTCTTATATAAGCGTCAATGTAGGTCAGCTATTGGACCTGGCTCAGAGGTAGCGCCAACCGGTCCTGTGGGATCAATGTGCAACTCAGATGTGGGGCCATCAGCATCAGTCGTGGCCGCAGCCGTGGCTAGAGGGCTTTACATTCCACCAATATTGAAGGGTCAAAAGGGTGGCGTCACAATAAAAGACGATGGGGAGAGCTCAATATTGCAGTGGACGGATGATAATAGCCAGGAAGGATTAATGACACAACTCGAACGGTGGAGAATGGAGCTTAATTCCTCCGTGTACGACCGAGGCCATCGTAGAGATGGTAGGGGTGTTCCACGGCATAAGCGTAGTCGTAATAAAAGAGAGGATGGCAAGTTTAGGTGCTTTGGGAAGACATGTTGCTTTGACTTTGAGTTTACAATTGCTTGTGGAGGTGATAATGGTAGTAATCAAGGGAGTGACAGAAGAAGACTACACTTTAAGAAGAAGGTTCATAGTAAATCCGATGATGGTAGTTCTTCCCATACTTAATAATGATCATGCATGTATACTTGTATAGTATCATACTATCATATATATGATGAAAAGTCGTATGATAATGATGATTGTAAATTAAATATGAAGAGGGGTTAGGTTTGCGTAAAGGTAGAATTGTGTTTCCTGACCTCTCCTTGTCTCAAGCCTCTAATTTCTCTTTGTAAAATTGCTCTAAGCCCATTTTTGTTCTTATTTGTTTTTCTAATTTACATGCACATTTTCTTTCCACCTAAAAATTTCATTAATTATTTTCGGTATACTTATCAACTTATCATACCATCCATCCCTAAAGTATTCAAAAAAAATTAGTTGAAGCTAAGCGAGTGTATAGAAAGGACTAGTTTGAACCCGTGCTACAGCACGGGGTTTTTAATTTGTTTTTTTTTTTCAATTGGTTATATGTCAGTTTAATTATTTTTTGTTAGGTGTTATGTTAATTTAAATTTTACTTAAGTGAGTTTAGATCTTTGTAATAGTTAGAAACAAAAATTACTAATAGGTTAATTAAGTGTAGTGTGTTATTTGTATGACACTTCTAGATAGATATAGTTGTGGTAGACAGAAAGAACATTTAAATTCAGAATTGGTAAACACAAATACTAACTTTTAACGGAATGGACTAATAGCTCCGTCCATATTCTAAAGAAATACTATGCTCTATAGACTATAGCAATGCAATTCTTATGTACCAAAACTATTTTTAAAAAAGAGACTATGAACATACAATACTAAATCAATTTAGTTCTTGTGAAAAAAAAAAGAAATATAAGTTAAAAAAATAATCTTATTAAAGATTTGTAGTCTTTGATTTATAAATGGTAAATATATTCGCTATAAAATCCATGTTATTTTGTAGATAGTAAAAAATGAGAGTATGAATTAAACAAAGTTTGAAATCCACTCTCGTCTGTCTTTCAAGTTAATAGATAACAATGTATATATTGGCTGATTTTTGGGGTTGCTCTTAAGTGTTGTTGTTGTAGCTGTGAAGTTCTTTGGGTGATCGCTTTCACCTACGGCTTTGTAATATGTGAGGTGAAAAAAGTGCGTTCACTCACAATACTTTTAGAAAAACTACCAAACATCCCAAAAAAAATTAAAAGTGTTGTCAAAAGCACTTTGACCTCAATTCAAAAAGCGGCCATTGTTTTCTTACTTCGTTTGTTTCTTTAAATCGGTAAATTAAACTCCTTATTTCAGCAAGATACACATTTTTACAAATGATTCAAAATCTACCTTGGTCATATTTTTCTCAAGTTAGAAATGACCAAATATAAAAAAAGTCTTGTAAATATTTTTAGTTTTGTATGAAACATCTCAACCATAACTTTGGAAAATCTCAACCATTGATTTAGTGTAAATAGATCTCAACCCTTAAAATATAAAACTAACAAATTAATTAAAAGGCTATTATAAATAATGTAGAGAGTTAATAAAAATTACAAAAATTCCTATTTTCCAAAATTAATTTAACAGTTAACTGGGAAACTAAACGGCAAACTCAAACGGCAAATAACTCATCTCTTCTCAGTCTTCACGGCTACCAATTGCCGCCCCAACTAACGCTAGTGAAGAATTCCAGCCTCCAAAATTATCTAGCTCCCATCATATTTATGTCCCCTCATCAAGAATCACCCATTTTCATCTAGGTATTCCTCACTTCAATTTAACTAAGAACCACCGCCTTGAAGTAACCACCGCCAGGAGATAAGCTTCGCCGGGACCCACGGCAAACCCATGTCCCCAATCCTATACCGACCACCACAGAGTGAGCCCACCACATGCAACACCAAGCACCAACAAGTAACGGCCACCACCCAAGACAACCCGTGCACGGTGCACCAAGCACTAACAAGTAGCGGCGGCGGCGGTGAGCTTATGAAGTTGTTATTGTTTGGTGTTGTATGTAGTGGGTTCCTTCTATGCTTGGCGGCTGATTGATGTGGTGATAGTGGTGTTTCATGTGAGAATGAGAAGAGAGAAGGTGGTTGTGCCCGGTTTGCGTCTGCCATTGTTGGATGTTGTGGAGCCTGGAGGTGACAGGGGAGCCTTTGCAAGAATGGAGTAGCATGATGGATTGGAAAGGAGAATGAAGCTAGGAACGACGTTTAATTTGGCCTGTCAAAGTTTTTTCCTTTCTTTTCTTTTATTTGGTAAAAAATGTTTTTTCAGTAATTTATTTTAATTTTCAAGAATATTATTACCATTTTTAATTTCAAAGGACTAGATCATTCCACCCTAAAATTGATGGTTGAGATTTTCCAAAGTTATGGTGGCTCCCATGACTACAATTTTTGGGAGCCACCATACTTTCTTCCATAATAATATTGTTGGATAACATTAATAATCTATCTTTTCTTAAAGATAGAAGATCAAAACTCTGTATTAGCATTCTACATCATGATTTTCGGGAAGAGAAAACATACAACTTAATATAATATTGGAACTCTAACATCGAAACACCATATCAAGAGGAGCTTCACCCATCACCGACGCAAGCCATTATCTCGGGGAGCATTAGGTGTAGGAAGGATATGAAAAAGTAGTACATCAACCTTATGTTTTAGTCAGCCGTGTACCTTCGTCTTTCTTCCCACTTCATAGTTAGAATTTTCAAAGCCCATAGCTAAGCAAATGCCACTTTTATGCATCAGCTTTTACCCAGTACTACTCACAATCTCTTCATCAACAATAATCCAGCAATTCTGCCATCATCAGAATACATGTCAATACATGTCAAAGACCACCATGTTCGGAGATCAAGCATAATAGTGTTCTAGCACCAGTTATAAAATGGCATAAGTTTAAAAAAAAGCAGACAACAACAACTATAATGATGGTAATATTTTTGCAGGTTTTGAAATAACTGCCATGAACTTAAACGAATGCTAAATTGATATCAATTGCTAATCTAACGGGCATATATTACTACAAAAGACAAACAGAAACCTTAATCAAAAGAAAGGAGACACAAAGAGTCAAAGACGCTGATACATTACCACCAACCAAAAGCCACAACTTCAGATAATATTCGGCAATCACTTGTTAGTACCGACCTCTTGAATCTTTATCACCTCCTTTTTTTCTCTTTTTTTTGTGTATCATTTCTTCCGACACCTCCTTTGTTAGCATTGGCAGCAAAATTCATAGCAAACTAAACTGCATAATTCAAACTTACTTATATATATGTAAAGTTGAGACCACTCTCAGCATGTACAATATTAGTCTCAAATGCAACTACCATAAATATAGCCCTAAAAATTGATGATTGCATTTTCCTAGAAGTTCAAAATCTTAGATTTTTCCATTTGCAAAGTAAAAATGAAAAGAAGACAGACATCACTAATTGGAAACTTCATTACATGAAACAAATTGATAGGAAAAAAAAAATGAGCAAAATAAATAGCTCCTAGTCTAGGTTACACCAGTACACCTGCCTAGGTGGCACTACTTTTTTATTAAAAGTAAAAAGGAAAAAAAATGAGTGGCTAAAAGTCAGGCGATAGTTCGGAGGCATTAGTCATATAAAAGATTTCACTAGTCATATATCTAATAGTCATTAGTCATATAAAAATACGCACTAGTCATTAGTCATATAAAAAGACCTACTAGTCATCCAAGTTAATTTTTTTAAAAAATGCTGACGTGGCACCCGGTGTACCTATACACCGGGTGCACGGTAGACTTGCTGAATAAATAGTAGAGCATACTGGGGCAGTGGTGATGAAACATCAATCACAAATTTATGATCCATTATCCACCTGCACCAAAAAAAAATAGCAACTGAAATATAGAAAAGACCCACTGATGACATTGCAGTACCAGTTTAGATTACATCTGAATTGCGAATATCAATCCAGCACAGCTGATTACCTTAACTCACGTTGGATTAAACTGACTTAAAGCAAGCAAAGAGCTACTCAAATCTCACAATCCAGAACCATGAAAAGAAACTCAAGTAGAACACTTTAGCAGCAAAACTACCACTAACAGAAGATACCGTAGTAAAAAAGTGACCAGATGATTTCACAATGTTTTCAATTATTCAAAACTATCACAATGTTTTCAATTATGCATTAGTAGATTAATTAATCATCCATTCAGATCAACCCAAAGCCAAGCAAGATTAATTAATTTGAACATTCAGATCAACCCGAAGCCCATAAGTCCTCTGGATAACAAAATTTTCGCTTATAAATTTTTCACCTATCAGAAGCAGAAGCAGTTCCCCTAGACTTCCACTGAAACCCTGCAAATGTTATAATGAAATAAAATTTATAAGCGCTAGATAACCACAAATAAAGTGAGGGAGGGGACATGAAATAAATCATGATAGCGCATGCATTAATTTTACGTGAAACTACTAAAGTATTGATAGAAGAAACTTGCAGAGTATTAGAAAGATGAATATAAACTTATAAACAGATAGTTATATTGTGTGAACTGATGCACTGAATGAGGTTTCCTACGCCTCCTTTTATAGTGTGTAAAGTTGCAACCCTAGTTAGACCATCTAACTCTGTTAGCAGCCGGCCATGATCCTGCCCAATGTAAGTTTGATTTTTTTTTTTGAAATTCGCCAGAATTTGATCAAAGGAAGGATGCTAATATGGGCATATAATCAAACAGTTATAGGGTGTGCCGAGATTTTGTGAGTATAATTGGACAGAAATATTTAATTTTACTGTCTTTCGTCTTTCCTAATCACCAGGAGGATCTCCTTCCTACTATATAGATATTCCAAGTTTTTAGCTAAATTTGACCACATCTAAGATTGGTTACGATACTTTCCAACTAAATAGCTGCTTCCAAAGTTTGAAAAAAAAAAAGAAAAAAAGAAGTTGGCGCCTAAAGCTTATCCCGTGCTGTAGCAGTTGGAAAGTATCAAACGATTGTCGATTTTTTTTTTAATCTGAAATTCGGTTGCCATGTAAGCTCCACATAAGCAAGCTCCACCAATGATAGAATTACACCTATTATTTTTTTCCTATTAAGGGGGGAGGGGAGTAATACTTTCTCTGACACCGTTGTTCTTTTATGTTAATGTAAGATATTACTTGCATTGTATTTTCTAGTCAAGGCATGATCAATTCAACTAAAGCAGGGCCATACTGTGGATTTGGAGGCCTAGGGGAAATGCAAGAAAAAAATAATTATTATTTTTCTAAAAGAATACATGTATAAAGAAGTGCGTGAATTTCACAAAATCATTGATCTTATACAAAAATTTGGGTGAGACCGTGTTTTTTTTTTTTTTGAAATTTTTTTTTGAATTCTTTTTACTACGGTGTCATTTTTCAGTTTTAACATGTGGTCATTTTTGAGTTGTATAGGTATTTTTCAGTTTTAACATGGGAGTCATTTTCAGTTGTATGGGGGTCATTTTTCAGTTGTATAGGAGTCATTTTTTCAGTTTTAACTTGTTATATATTTTTCAGATGTATGGGGTCATTTTTCAGTTTTTAACTTCAGTTGTATGTGGGTCATTTTTCAGTTGTATATATGGGGTCATTTTTCAGTTGTATGGGGCCATTTTTTAGTTTTTAACTTCAGTTGTTTGGGGTCATTTTTCAGTTGTATGGGATCATTTTTCATTTGTATAAATTTGAAAAAAAAAATTAAAAAAAACTCGTTTTTTTTTTGGGTCATTTGGCCAAACCCGTCTCACACTAACTTAGTGTGAGACGGGTGTACACAAATTTTCCTATTGATTTTTTGAGGGTGTACTGAGAACAGATTAAAGAGATTTTTTATGACCTTAAACTAAGAAGCAATCAAAGACCGAGGAAGGAGTGAGGAGAGAGACTACTTTTTCTTCTTTTTTTCAATTTAAGACCTAAGGCTAGACTTCGGTGGGGGAAAAGGCCCATGAAATTGGAGACCCTGTGCAGGAATCTATACTGCACTTGGTCAAATATAGCCCTGAACCGATGTAGGATGCATTGTTTTTGTTTTTCTAGTAGATTTATTTTTCAACAATTGCACAAAATTCTCCTGTAGTACAATGTCTAAGTCTAATTATTGTCTAATGTCTGTATGTAATAATAATGTCAAAGATGTAACTTCGTCAAAGACTAATACATTAATAGTAATTCACCTAATCGGAAAATTCTAGTGAAAGAGCCAATATAACAGGTCGATCCAAAGAGTTCTTTTGGCCCATTATTAAAGCAGCATAAAAACTTGTGTTAAGCTATTTCATATATAAGACTAGACCTGGCAAAATTGAACTGAATTCGATTATCCGAACCGAATTATCCGAACCCAACACCGAATGACATCCGAAAAGACGCTACTTTCACCTATCCGAACTGAAATGGATCCGACCCGATCCGATAACCCGAAACTTTTTTCTCACGGAATTAGAATCTAGAAACTTTAAAACTGTATAAATATCCGAATTTGACCCAAAAAAAAATTATATGGACCGAATCCGAACTTAGATAGATATTACCACGCTAAAATCTATCCGAAACCGAAGTCACCAAAACCAAATCCGATCCGAATGACCCATTTGCCAGGTCTATATAAGACGTGGTTATTATTGAGAAAAGGTCGATTAATGACCCATTGATAACCCCGTGCGTCTAATTCATGAAATAGGTTCACACAAAATTTGTTTTGTTTATTTATTTCAGTTAGTTTTTCAATTAAGTGTTTAATTCTTTCTTTCTTTCGAAGTTTAGTTTAGTTTATTTTTTTTTTTACTTCAATTTATTTTGGTTAATTTTTTAATTATATTTTCATTACAATTCATTCAAGTTCAATTAAATCCAGTTCTTTTTTATTATGGTTTATTGTTTCATTTTGACGTACATTAAGATGAACCTTAGTAGCACTAATAAGCATGAGCATATTGATGGGCATATTCCTCTTATCGAATGAACTAATGACATCACAATCACAATGCATTAAAAGCAATTGGCCATGTAAGTTTGTAAGGTCCAGGATCGTCTCTGGACGCATTTGTCATTCAACTAACTATAACAATCATATATCTAGTTCAATAAACAGAATCGCTTTGGGTGTGTTCAGTACTGGGAAACAAACTGATTTCCCGAAAAAAATCTCTACGAAAACGAAATTTATGTTCAAATGACCAGTTTCCTATTTTCAGAGTGAAAAATGAGAAAACCGCGTTTTCTGAATTTACACTAAAAAGTAGAGAACATGGTTGGGTGTGTTTTGGGTTGTTCCCCGTTAAAATGAAAGCCCTTGTTTTCTTAGTTTTCAAAATAGAAAACACAGAGCAGCTAGTGGCAATAAAAAAAAAATTGAAGTCTTCCCCCAAGTTTATGTCTCTCTCCTCCCTCATTACTGTCAAGTGCAAATCTGCCATTTTTACTCCTCTCTCTCTCTCCCCTTTCTCATCAGATATGCTCTTCCCCCTTCTTGTTCCTTTTTATTGCACTTTTATGTAGTTATTACTATACCTCTTTCACTCCAAGTATTGTTCTAAACCGCAAAATGGGATATATCAATTTTGGTTCTTTGGGTTAATAGGAATCAAGAAAGGGACCTAATCCTCCACATCGAGAGCAAATCTGCATCTAATTTTGTACAATATTGGATAACTTATTTTAATCATATCATTTTGTCTTTTTAGTTTTTGTGGATTTCCTTGTATTAATTTTGTTAGATGTCGTGTTTTTAATTAGTTTTGATGGGGTTTTATATTTCACTTGGTTGAATCATACGATATGATTCTTTTTCTTATTTCGGCTCGATATTGTATTGTATGAGTCACGG
>ONZK01001222.1:104153-118735 GCA_900322385.1 Pharnaceum exiguum | reverse complement strand
GGGGGGTGTTTGTTTTGTGTTGTGAGGTGCAAACTTATTTGGTCCTTGCTACCCGAACCCGAATAACTTTACAAATTTGGGACTAAGTCTAACAGAAAGGAACCAATGCACCATCAACGCCTTCTTAGATTGAGATATGATAGGTATCAAGATTAGCCTGCATAGCCATCAAGTACCATCAAGTTTATACATTTGAATCCATTAAGATGATAGCAACATACCATCAACCAACACAACTAGAAAGAAATTCCGAAAATAATTAAAATGGAGATGAAGGGAGACCATCAAGTACTAACATATACTGTGTGGCAGGCATTCAAGATGCTAATTTAAGCCAAGAGTTCCAATAACTCCAACAACATGATATAATAAAATATTAAAATCCCACAATTGACTGCCCCATTACAAAAAATTCAGCTACCACAAAAGAAAAAGACAAAAATACATAAAAATTAAGCCGCCTTCACTTCAATGTTGAGGTGCAGTTGTTATGTATCAGCGTAAAGACAAGAAAGACTTATTGGTGCACTCACAAAAACAATTCAAAAGTCCAAGTTATTTACAATGACTGTACCAGTGTACCTGTGCTAAGGTCTGATATCCAGCAAAAAATGATCGGTTCTTTATTCCTTCACAGGATTGTTTTCCACTGAAACCATGGACGTCAAGAAATCGCCTGTACAGTTTTCTCTGCAGTGAAGAAAGCTTCACAGCAATAACAAACACAGTTTTAGGAGGCAACTCCTTCTTCAAAACATTCATGTCCACCCGTTGCACAACTCCTCTCAATTCTCTTTGCATAATATATAATCTCTCGTTCATAATCCTCACATCTTCAGCATTAGAATTTGCATGTTGGCCATTCTCTATGGGATTTTGAAAACTGTGGGAATCAAGAATGTCAATAACAGTCATCACAAACAGAGGAAAACAAAAGAATAGAGACATACCGATTGCGGAACTCATGCACCTCTCCAAGCAATCCTTTCCTCACGAAGTTAACCATCTAGAAAAGGAATACAATTAGGACAAGAACAACAACATATTGGAAATGAAAACTCTCAGTACCAGATACTAACACAAAAATATTCCATAACGTTATTCTGAAGGGGTGACCCAGTCAACGCTATTCTTCTCTGGCATTTTACTAGCTTCAAAGCTTGCGTGATTTCTGCATTGTCATTCTTTATCTTGTGTGCCTCGTCGCAAACAAGAATATCTGGACCTTCCTGGAATAGTATGACAAATATTGCGGTGACCAACTAAAGAAAGCAAACTAAACACCTTTTGAATGATGCAACAAATACAAAACATAATAACAAAACAAACACACAGGCAGTAGTAATGAAAGTATTCAGAATCGCCTTAGCTAATCAACTAATTTTCCATACACACAAACACCCACAGAAAAAGGCGAGAGTTTCACATTTACAGAAGTCAAATTGATAAACTAATAGAAATTGGCAACTCATAATGGTCGAATTTGTGAATTCTAGTTAAGCTATTTTTAAAACAGGTGATATGTTTGTGTTCAAGCCAGAAAATATCTAATCATAAACCTCATGTGACAAACTAACTATTCTTCAGCTTCAATTGATAATTAACACCTTCAAATGGATATTTACATGCAGAGCTGGAAGGAGACAAAGATGGGTAAAGCTGAGACCGAATTGGTCTGCCACATACAGTGATCTATGCACAGTTGCTAAGTCCACAAAAAAGCACTCCAGAAGGACTGCATTAGCATTCTAGGAGCAAATAAATTTAAAACGAGCGGATATAGCTGCAGGACTAACCAATTATAAAGAACATTCAACATGAATAATAAGACAATAACCTGGAGTGCAAGGCAGATTTCTTTGGCTGTTTGCTGGTTTTTCACATTTTTCCCAAAACAAAGGTTTCTAAATGCATCGTAACCAATCAAAAGTACACCACCCTTACTTCTCCACTTTGTTAGCAGCTCCACTCTCTGCTCTCTGCAAAACCACACAGATTTCTCATTAAAAACAAAAAAAAACAAACTTTAGAATCCAAACAAAAGTTAGCTGGAACAATTGTGCCCATCAAAACACTCAACAATAAAAAGATCTCAAATCCTTTACCTGCTTAAAAAAGATACAAGCCTATTTAACAAGACAAAAGCATCCTCATATACTATAAAGAAACATCCGGAGAAAAATTCTCAAAAATCTATAAACAACCAAAAGTTCAGACGAATGTGAAGCAATCATATATGAAGGTAGCAGCTTTGTAGAGATCAAACCTCCATTTAAAACTCAAGTGGTAAACTGTTCCTCTTGGTTAATCTTAGTTGTAAAAAACCATGACAAGACACGAGTACCTTGGTTTATCTCCCAGCAAATAGACACGAAGAGGCTTCAATTCTGTGGGCTGCCACTTCTTAAATTCCTGTAGCCAATTGTGCAAAACATTTACTGGTGTAACGATAAGCGCTCTTCTCAGACCTACATCAACGCTTCTCATTACAGCGTACAGGAAAGCTATGACCTGATGAATCAAAATCCAAAGTTAAGCAAGGATATAAAAAAAATATACGAGCCAATAATATCACAGACCCTCTCCATAAGAGGCGTGACTGGCATCACAGAGCAATCTAGTTTATAATGAACTAATCCACAAACATAAACGAGCTGACGAAAAGGAAAATAAAGAGATGAAATATACCTGTAAAGTTTTACCAAGGCCCATCGTATGAGCTAAAATGCAGCCCATACCTTTATGCCCAGCCTTTATCTTTTTCATAGATTCAATGGTATTTTGCCACATAAAACGAATTCCTTGAACCTGCAATACCATGTCCAACAAAGTAAATCATCCTAAAATTTATATCAAAAACAACAAGTCACCGGTGTAGCAGTATCTAAAGGTCTGGCTACATACTGATAGCTTAGCACCACTCTGTCACGATATAGATTAAGCCTAAAGTACAACAAGAAAAGATGACATAGTAATACTTAAAACTCATACATGTGAGAAGGATTTGTGTTGACAGATTCTGTTTCCAGATGAGTGTATGATCACACAGCCCCTAAGATAGATGCAGAATACAGTTCCATTGGTCAGATAAGTACCTGATGTGATTTCAGTTTTGCGGAGATGCTTGGAGGTAGCCTCACAATGCCATCATCCGTCTTCCATTCAGCATTCACAATATAACCCGTCAAAGCATCACCAAGAACTGAACCCTCAGCTCCTTCATGTACACTTCCGTCAGAAGTACAGGCAATTATTTTCCTTGACTCGAGCCTTTCAAGACGTTCCTAAGTAGAACAATAATATAAAAATTAACACAGGTTGTAAATACGACATTGAGACACCCACATGATATTGTAAATTAGCTGATAAATAAGAAAGGAAAAGGTGTGATCAAATTGATGATGACCACAAGTACCTTTTCCAGAGTTCTCTCCCTCTTGGTCTCTTCCGCAAGTTCCGTATCATCAAGAATCCTACGAATTTTCTTCTTTTTCTTGGTACTAACAATTGAAAATTACAGACACAAGTTTCAGATTCCAAAGCACTGAGCAAAAAAAAAGCACATTGATGTGGAACGTTTTGAAAAGTGACATCTGCTGTGAACATTTGTTGAGCATATAGCAATTTCGGTTGCTTTTACAACACATACTTGAAAGAGAACTGTCAAAATTGTCAGACCAAACTTATCAGCTAGGCTTACAAAAAATAGTGCACACAGCTGACAACGAAACACAGGATCATCACGTTAAACTTAAAAGGTAGAACAAAGGGTGCCCAGCCCCCAAGTACTCTACATATTCAACATTTTATTGGATGATCAAACAGAAAATAATAGTTCCTGAAGAGGACACAGAAAAAGAAGAGCAAACATTCACTCACAGATAACATACCTGATCGAAACACCAATGTAATCATCAGATGCATTTGAATCACTTTCAGAACTTGAACTCGTTGAACTTTTCGATTGCATCGCTTGTTCAAGCTCTATGTTCAACTCCTGCAGGAGATTTGGAGAACAGCAACAACATTTCCAGCCATACGATTTTGCTTCTGATGAGCATTCTACTCCAATGTTCCTTTTTACACATGCTAAACAAAACAGTTTTAAACAAGATCTACAATTAATCAACTTATCACTGTTTGCACACCATCCACAAAAATCTTCAGAGCAGTCAGATTCCTGCCACAGATCAAAGTATTAGTTACTTTTATTCATCAGCCTAGCCAACCCAAAAAAAAGGAAATGGAACTTAAAACATTTGTTCAGCTTTTTCGTTGCATTTAGAAAAATAAAATAAAAAACTAGATCAAGGTCCCACCTTTCTGCTCATTTTCGCCTCAACAGCACATTTACACTCCCTGCAAATAATAACTTTCAAGAGCGGATGTTGATGTACATCATTAATCCCTTTCCCACAAGCTGTGCAATGGAAATTGTAGTTCTCCAACTTGTATTCATGATCACCTTCTTGATCCCTATGCTGCATCTCCATTAAAGAGTCATTGTACCCAATAACATTACTCTCATCCATCGACAATTGAGCTTCATCATCACTATCAAGACTGATAGTCCGACTTCTCTTAGCTTCCCGTTCAACTTCATCACAAGCACGTAAATGCTTGGAACCCAGGCTAACCTCCAAAGAATCATTCTCACATTTCTTCTCACCCATAATATGATCATTAAAAGGTACATATCTATCAGGTACAAAAGCTTTTAGATCTCCAACCCCATTACATGTATTTTCAGGTAAATCTTGTACTTTTACATGGCCAACATCCGATGATTTTCCTAAAGCCGTCTGAACATATAAAGGAAAGACAATCACTTTTCAAGGAAGGGATGAAAATAGTGGATAAAATGAACAGCTATTTAGACAGTAGACACAACACTTTCAGAAGTTCACTATAGCTGACACTTTACATTATCTTTCCATGTAAACAATTTCATAATATTCTAAAAGGCCATAAACTTAAAAAGTGAAAATTGAGATTACGGAACAATTTGTTGATATACTGTCTGATTTATGGGACTTGGTGAGTGACTGAGTGGTTTAACAATAGCTAAAGATACTTAGCGTACGAGGGGGGAGGAAAAAAGTAAGAAAATAATGAAAATAAGGCACGCCTAGGCCAAGCCCAATAAAGAATGCATTTGATTTCATGTATCTTTTTTGAAAGAAACTGAGTTCACCAGATGGCGATACGTGTAACCATCTAGTGACCTCCCCTCTTTTTTCTTAACCATAGATCCTTCATTTGAAACCCTAGCCCCTTTCACCTTCCCTCACCCAAATCTCACCATCCCCACCGCCGGTCAACCACTCCTCACTACCTCCAAGTTAAGTAGTTTCCTATTTTTCTTCTTCTTCACCTTTCCTCACCGGGAAGCACCCTTTGCGCCACCCATTCTCCTCTGTTTACTACCCCCTAGTCACACCTATCCACTCTCCTCCCCACAACAGCCATTGCCCATCGCCGCCCGCTTTCCAAAAAAAAAAGCCTTGAGCCAAAAGACTTGCACCTAAGCGCCTGCTTAAAACAAAGGGTAGAGAGAGCTGACACAGACATTGATGAGCTTGATAACTCTACTCGGAGGAGACTATGGTGGGTAGTTTACAGGGACAAGATTCATGAGCCATGTTTGTGCCAGTCTCCCTCCTCTTTGCATGTATAAACCTTTCAGTCCGTGAAAGCTAATCAAGCCATTTCCACCCATAATGCTTGCTTTCTCACACAATCACTACAACTGAAAGTTTTTTTGTTTATAGTAAAAATAAATTTGGGAACCAAGAAAACAAAAGATCTAATTTGGTAATATGAACATACGCGGACAAGTGCATATAAGATCAGTGAATAATCAATAGTATCTTCCCTCCTTGATCAGAAACATTCAAGGAAGCATATAAGAGTGGCACTTAATATATTCCCTTTTCCGTAAAAATTGTACTAGCATAACAGATCACATTTGTTCTAGACTTCTTCCTTTGAAGATGTTGTATGGATTTTCTCTGAATGAAAATATTTCCATCCTCCTTAGAACCCGGAAAAAAATTGACCATGCAACACATGTCGATGTATACCAACTCTAGAACAATGGTGGCAATTTGCCCAGAGAAAGAGAGAAAGAGAGCCTTCCCCAACTTGCCCAGAGAGAGAGAGAGAAAGGAAAAAAAAAGTCAGGGAGAAAGTTTCCACAAAGTCTAAATGATACGGGAGCTCTACAATAAAAAAAGAAGAAGAAAAAGACAGATTTTCCAATTACAGGAAATCTGTAAAAATAAGAAGTTAGACAGACTTAGAATATTTAGGAGTTATATTAGTTTCCAAATTTAAGTTTCTTTGTCTTTCTTTTTAGTTTTCTGTTAGATTTGTTTTCTTTTCCTAGTTATTTTTAAGGAGGTTGTTAGTAGTATAAATAAGGTCATGAGACAGCCTTAGAGGAGTAGTTGTTTGATATTAAATTTGAGAACTTTGTGTTCAAATAAAGTTGTGTGAGGGATTTGTGCTTACAATCTTGAGAGGTTTTGAGTGCACTTGATTGAGAGCTTGCGAGTTTTCGGTCTAAACTTTATCTTTATTTTTTGTTCTCAAGTTTCAGTCCACAAAATCACAAAACCACAAAAATAAGTTCTATTTATTTTATTTTCTAGAGTTAGTCAAGTGAGTTCGGTAATCTCACGCATCACTAAATGTCGCACAGCAAAAGCAATGGAAATATACCAGTAATTTTCTTTTTTTACGTCTCCTTCGCTTCAAGTGTTGTTGAAGTTTCTTATCAACGGTCATGTCATCTTCTTCTTTGACCTGCCAATAAATAAACGGGAAAAATCACATCGCAAAGGAAAAAGTGTCCCTAATCCTACTTAGTCACCAACCAAGCAATTATTAAACATCACACTGATTCGCCTACCACGGTCAAATGAATTCCCAACTTCGGGATCATTCTTTCCTCTTCATTACAATACAATAGTGCAAACACTAAAATTAGATTACATCCCACAGAAACTAAAAACAGGGAAAGGAGGAAATCTGGATAACAAAACCTTTCTATAGTTTTTCCTTTGCTCCTCAGTAAGATCCAGCTCTTTCTCATGTGCAACAGCATCAGCCATAAAAGGATCACTTGGATTATCATCAATCTCATCAATCTCCTCAACCTGAATGGTTCCAATATACAAAAACAAATGAAAAAATCAGCCCATAGATAGATGAAAAAAAGAAAAGCAAAAAATATGGTGCATATCAACCATGAAGTTATCAGAGTATCATACACATGATGATAAATTTCACAAATTCTATCAATGCGCACAACTGAATTTTCAAATTAATCAATTCATCAAATTAGAAATATGTTTTAAAGCTACATGTCAAAGTCAATGATCGTAAAGATTACTCACAAGAAAAGGCAGACACTTAAAACTTTTTCCTTTCACGGAACAAAGCATTCATACTCCTCCCCCACTCAAAGAACAAATATACAAACACATAGGAGGGGCCGAGGGGGGCTGAGAGAACAATATGATCCTTGAATACCACCAAAGAGCTCCGTAATGAGGAGGGAGAGAAAGCTAAGGACAAACAACTTTGAACATAACTAATGATTTCTGAGTAAAACAGTACATAAGTTTCTCACCCGTATAAGGAACTCTCTATAATAAATTTTTCATAATAATGCACTAATGACTAACATATATTCAACGTTTTAGTAATTGATCAGAATTTTGTCAAATCAGTGTTGCGGATCGTGTTGCGGATCATATACAGTTCAAACTTCTCAATGTACACAAATGGTACCACTTTTAAAGTAATCGAGTAATAGGCATTGGAAAAAAAATTTAATAAACAGAACCGAGAGACGAGAAATGCGATTAAAGCTTCTGAATAAATAGAGGGCTCAGACAACTCTTTCTAAAAAAACTCAAAAAGTAGGCTCGGCCCGCCCAGCCCTTATCAATTAAAGGGAGGGCTTAGGCAAATTTTTTAGGTACAGGGCCGCCCTTTTTTAACTTTTATATAACAACAAAAATACTAATTTATGTTGGGAAACTAAGTAGTGAGCCAACAAGAACACCCAGAAAATTTAAACTGGAACAAAAATAGCACACACACAAGTTTTACGTGGTTCAGTCTCTCAATAGACCTACCTCCACGATCCCGACCTCAGCAGGATAAATCCACTAATTTTGTATACAACTGGGCAATTTTTGACCGGATAAGATCCAAACCCTCTCTCTAACTACCAACCTAAATACACTCACTAGTATTTAAGGTGAGGTAGTATTTGTGTACACTAACCCAACCCGTGTGGTATTTGTACACTCCCCCTAATGAGAGAATTCTATTAATACACCTCCCCACAAGCTAACTCTTGAGCTGAAGAACTTGTGTTTGTGTATAATAATCTCCCCCTCAGCAGTAGAATCAAGCTAGTACTTCTCTTACTGTACTAGTGCTTGTACTTCTGCTCTCTTGCTAAGTCCCTTGCAGCATAGCTCCTTTTATAACCAAGTACGAGAACCATTGCATTTAATGCAATGACCAAAGTTCCTACGTTACTCGGCATTTCAATGCTACACATTAGAAAAAAATGCCAAGCTATGGTGGGCTATCACCACCCTCCTACAAACGTAGCCCATTATTTTTTCTTATGTTTACACTCTCAAAATATTTACTACGGTGCAAATAAGACTATCTTGTGAGCTAGCTACCATATTTTACTCACATCATCACTTACGTCACTACATTACTCCTTTATTTCATATTTATTTTTGTTGGTATCCCTTCAATTATGAGGGACTACCCAACAAATTACACTTCAAATTATTATTTTATTTTGGACATAAACTTTAGTCTCTTTTACTAGGGATAGGCCCGGGCCTTCACTTGGGGTAGACAATTTCCCTCAAAGCCCGGCCTGGCCCTAGCTCTATGTTATGAACCTCCTCTGGGTAGGATCTAGTTATGGGTTTTAGACCGTAGAGAATGTGTTTTGGATTGTGGGGAAGGCAGACTCGTCCTTGACAGAGCCCCCTTGGAGTCCTTGACTCACTATTTTGTTTGAAGTAATTGCTTACCTTTTCATTGCATCAAAGACAGCCTTATATAGGCTTATAGTGACACAGTACAACCTATAAAGGATCTTTACTAACATAGGAAGAATCCTAAATTAAAGATACCTATATTCTGAAATCCTAATGAAATAAAGATCAAGCTAAATAAGGAAACACAATGACTATTCTTGTTGTCCTCTTGATCTTCTCTATTATTGTAATCTAACAACCATATCACCCTAGCCCTAGTCCTAATTTGCCCAGCTCTACTACAAAAATATCACATCCCTCCATCCAAATTTAATTGTCCAGTACAAAAATAAAACATCAAATTTAAGAATTGGTGAAATGTGACTAATATACCCTCAATTTATGATCCCTTAAATTCTCCCTCACACAACTGGCCTCCAACCCCCAAATCTGTCTCCCCCTCGTGGCTACCAGACCACCACCACTGTTATTTGCCCTCACGGTCACCCCCACCACCTCCTGTGAATTTACATCCACCACCATCCTCTCTCCAATCCATTGCCGCCATATGCCGGCGTGTCCCAATTAAAACTGTCCACCTTCAACAAACAATTCATCAACTTCTCTCACCATTTTATTCTCCACTCTCTTTCTTCCATTCTACTAAAACCCCTCTCCTCAAATAGTCAAATCTCATAAATCATAAAGTGAAAACAACTGAATTCTCCAATTAATAATAAAAATCATCTTCTTAAGACCACTGATATTATCTTCCTCAAGCAACTACACTAAGCAAGACATATATTCTCTTATCTCTCCTAGTCTCTGGAGAAGACTTGCTATGCCATGCCAAGATGTGGGGTGAGGTAATCGGTGGCAGTGCTAGAAAAAAAGAGTGGCACGAGGGGTTTAGTAATGGGGGCAAGGTTGCGTATGAGAGAGAAAGTGGATTGCGTGAGGTGTTGGACAGTAAGGGGTGAATGTTCAAGGGTAAATCTGGAAGCTTAGGCCATATTATTATCTTATTTGGAAAATAGACTATTGATGTTGGACATCCTAAACTCAAGGTGGACAATTAAACCTGGACGGAGGATAACTTCTTTAAGGCGCTGAAAATCGATGACTGCTTGAAGCATAAACATATGATAGAAAGTGAATGGAAAGATGCAAAGATGTTCGATAATCAACATAGAAAAATGACCAGCAATTTATAATAGGAGGGAAAAAAGAGTGGGGGGAAGAAGGTTAAATGGAACACAGGCACCGAAATATAATGAGAGCCGTAAGCAGATAGACATACAGAGACCTCATGTCAAAAAACTATTAAAGTAGCTAGTGCAATAGTTGGGCATTCACGGGATGAAATAAGAATTGAAGGGGATGAACAAGTACCTCGTCCACCCCAGGGAATTTCAGTCCAATAGCTGCAGCCTGCTGAGGAGTACTAGCCAAGTAAACAGAGGCCCATTGCTCACTACCAAAGGCAATGCCATCCTTGGAAGATTGATGAGAAAACAATTTGTTAAAAGAACCCCAGTCAACCCCATTATTCTCAGCAGAAGCTGAACTACTGTGGGTAGAAGAAACTTTTTTTCCAAGGTATCCGCTAGCACCTTCCTCCAATACTTTCCCGTGTCGTCTAAAAAGTCCAAAAATAAGAAATAAACAATGATAACGATATTACCAAAATAACTACAATATAATAATAGTCCAAATACCAATTTGGATCAGCTATTAATAACAGTGATAATACCCAAAATAATATTGATATCAACTATCAAGTAATCAACAGAATGGAGATCATGCAATTCACGAAGAATAATTGCCAGAGGCAAGATATCACCTTCTCACCGGTCTGAGGGTCTCGAGATGCTTTTCAGCACTCCTAATTGATTCAACAGCATCACTGGCAACTTCTGATCCCACCCAATGTGTCCTTCTCCTCCAAACTTCTGTGCAACATTCACTGGGAGCCCTGCTCTCAATCGATTTATAAATGCTCGGTAAATCAATACCAGCACCATCAAGTTGCTCCTATTCAATAAGCCGGTGACATAGCTCAGCATACAATGGAACAGTTTCAAGGTCCCAAACTAACACTAAAAGAAGGAACGAAGCCAAAGGAGAACCCCAACATATATATTAAACAAAAAATGCTGAATTAGTGTTTTCCTCCTCCTTCATAAGCTAGTAAAGAGATCAGAGGTATTGAGAGGATTTTACAACCATCAACAAGAACCACCGGAAACAAGTTGTCTACACGACCACACCAAGAGGTAGACTACACGAATACTTTGCTTCCCAGAAAAATTTGTTTTTCTTTTCTCAATTTGGGTTGGGGGACAAGTGGCGATCATGTCGTTAATACCTCAGAGAAGTAGAAGAAACGATATACTGGAAAGTGCTAGGGACTGGCTCCCTGTTCATGAAAAGCCACAAAAGGACTCTTACGCATATCAATCATTTGTACGATCTAATCAAACACTAATTTGCAGGTTATGATTGATATCCCTTACTAAATAGAAGCAAATAAAGATATGCAATCAATCAATGCTTTGCAAAAAGAAGGTTGGCAGAAACCAGTAATTCAGCACTTTGAGCTTCAAGATCATCAAGTGTTGCCTCCCATGTTTCTTTAAGCGTTTGCATTTCATCTACCACAGCCTTCTCCAACTATACAAGGAAATAAACTATGAGACAAAGGTTAGCTGAAATAGGCACATGTAATATTCATCAGTAATAACACTATATTCACATCATCTCCTTGCAGTTTCTCCTCCAATTCCTCTCGCACTTCCCGCTCAACCTTCTCTAACGACTCAGCTTCTAGTGCTTCCTGTGCCTCTGCAGCCTGAAAATGAGAATCAAAGAAAAACCATAGGCATAAAAAATAGGCAAAAAAAGTCCATCTATACAGAAATATTATCTACGTCCATCTGAACAATACCTTACTCTCAACTTCTAGAAGCTCGTCAACCAGTTCCTGTATTTCTTCTTCCGTTAATGGTGCCTGCAAAAATTGACCAATCCTAAAGTGAGCACAAAAATAACAGTGTCGGCCACCTAACATGCATATTGGATTATACGAGATCAAGTTCCCTTGCCTGAATTTGTGATTCGTCTTCTACTGCAAGTTCTTCATCCTCGTCACTAGATTCATCAAGAGAATCTTCATCAGGATCTGTCAGTAGAACTTCCTCTACCTCATTACTTTCTTCACCTTGATCAGATTTTTTGTCCATCTTTCAACCAGATTTTATTGTGCTGTAGCATACCAATTACCACAAGAACACAGTGAATTCCATGCAATACAACGTACTCTTAAAAGTTCTCGACATTGCATAAAATCCAACAAAGATACTATTCATTTCATCACATCATATATCTATAACTGAACTACTCTTCTTTTTTAAAAAGGAAAATAAGTGAACTACTCATAACAACAGCATCCTACAAATTTCACATAAAGCAATACAGCATTAACAAGGTAAAGACAATGCTACAATTTTTATTTTATTTTTATTTTGAGTTCAAGAAGGGACACAGCGGCACAACGACAGTGCTAAATTGGGATTGTTCTTTAAGAGCTAATTTACTCAACTGGCAACTCCTAAGCTGAATTGAAATACAAATGGAGAGCATTATAGTCAAAAAATATTATTTACCAAACAAATTTGCACCTTTTTTCCAAGCATTTACCCCTCGAGCAGATAAAAAATTTCAATTCAATAATCTACCAGAATAAAAAAAAAACAACATAAGTAATTTCCATTTCTATCAACATGTAACAATGAAGCATGTGTCTCCTTAAAAGTGAAAACCAATCTTATGGAAATAGTTTTCCTTTAAAAACCCCACTTATAAACTCTTTTCTAAAGAAATGGAAATAAAAAATTAATGTATTTATGCCACACACAAGTGTAAAAGTGTTTGCACAATAATATAACATAAATAAAAAGGAAAATAAAAAATAAAAGAAATAATAAACTCTAATATTGTACTTGTACGAAAATTAAAGAAAACCCTAGAATGCAAGCAAAAATGATCAAATAGAGCCAAAATTCAACACATATAGTAACATAAATACAAAACTCAAAAGAAAACAAACAAATGAATTACATAACATTCGAAGAAGGTTAATACTCACAGTCACAGAAAGTTCGAGAATCAACAACAACAACAGCAAGAAAGGAAAAAGAAAAAGGATAAATTAATATTAATATTTCATTTGCAAAATTGGAATTTAAATAAATAATAACTAATTTAAAGTGACGTGAGTGATCATAATTGAGTAAAAGGAGGTCTTACGTTGGTGATTGTGCAAGTTCCCCAGCGAAGGTTTCGAGGTCGCCGGGATGGTGGGGGTTAGAGAGAGATTGGGGTGACGAAAAGTGGGAAATGGGAAATGAGGGGGAGTGAAGGAGAGGGGTTATATATATAGGGAGAGAGAGAGAAGAGGGATTTTTTGAATTGAGTAGGGGTAAAATAGTCATCGTTGGGGGAAAACGTTTAGTCTGCCGGTCTGTTTGATCATTTTTTAGAAGAGAGGTTGGGGAGTTGAAAGGACTGGAGTAGTCTCGATTAGTGAGACTACAGTATACTTTGGTCTATGGAGTCTGGACTCTGGACTTGAGGAGGGATGGGTCTTGTATTATTGATGTTTTTGGGTTGATTTTCAAATTTGAAATATTGATTTGATGGGATGGGACTGGATTTATTTATGTTTTCTTTCCCACTTTTATGATCATTTCTGTTTATTTTTTGAGTTTTACACTTGAATAAAGAGTCTAATATGAGTTGAATTGAATTGAAAAAGTACATATTTTATTCATTGTTACCGCAAACTTACCACTCAGGCCACGCCTGGAACACCTTGGATTATTCAGGATAGATGATTCATGGTGAAATCATTACCTCTTGAATAGTTTCAGGGAGAATTGAATACTGGAGGAGTTTTTTTGTTGGTTTGGTTGGGTGGTGAAAAGAGAGAGAATAAGTATGGTTGATGGTGTTTACTATGGTGAGATAGGTTGGGAAGGGAGAGAAAAGAGATCTAGGAAATTATTCCATGTGAGGGAGGGGCAGTAATGTTTTACGGGACTTGGGGAGAGATAAGAGCTTGTTTGGATAGCAACAAATTGCATGGGAATTTCTACTTCCCGGGAAGTGAAAAATGGGTGTGTTGTTTGGTTGGACAAATGACATAGGAAGTTGCTTCCTAGGAACTTGCAATTCCTACATGACATGGGAACTTACTTACCTAGGGTACCCTAGGTGAACTAAACTTCCCATGCAATTTCTGATGCGTAAGCGGAAGCAAATAAAATATTTTTGGGGTTTTTGTGTTTATAGAACAAAAATAAAAAGGATATGAACTTAGCTAGGTAGCTAAGAACTAAGAATTTAAGAGACAAACGCCGACTCCTCTGCACGTTTAACACTCAAATTCAAGGGGTGCCACTCCTGGCTTTGTTCCTCACCACTTCTGGTATAAGAAACTAACTCACAGAATTCAGAAAACCATCTGAAGACTCTTTCTCATTAATAATCAACACACAC
>ONZK01001222.1:91139-102914 GCA_900322385.1 Pharnaceum exiguum | reverse complement strand
AAGCTCATGAATTTCCTCTTGTTTGATCTCGGTAGCAAGAAGTTTCTCCATAATATTCTTCTCTTCTTCATGTTCTTGCAAGAAGATCATCTCAATGCTAGACTCTATTTCATCAGGTTTTTTAGTCCAATTTCTCCACTCTATATAGGTTATTGGATCTTGATTACTACACTCAAAACTTGAATGGAAAAATCCATAACACTTAGAACATCTATGAATAGGAAAACATCCCATCATATATAGACCGTTGAAATTTAAGAAAATCTCATAACCTTGCTCTTGATACCAATTTGATGCGTAAGCGGAAGCGAATAATAAACTAAAGTATTTTTTGGGGGTTTTGTGTTTATAGAACAAAAATAAAAGGGATATGAACTTGAACCCGATTGCCGACTCCTCTGCACAATCTAACTCAAGAACTAGGGTTGCCACTCCTGGCTTTGTTCCTCACCACTTCTGGTATAAGAAACTAACTCACAGAATTCAGAAAACCATCTGAAAACTCTTTCTCATTAATAATCAACACACACTACAAACTAAAACACCTATGGCCTTTATATAGGCTACAATTGTCCTAAAGCTAGTAGGAAATTATTCCCCTAAGAATATTCTAGAAATAAGAAAATTATAATAAGAAAATAAAGAAAATAAACTATTTTCCTAAACTGTGAATAGTACCAGTGAATAGTACCCGTGAATAGTAAAACGTGAATAGTACTTCTAAAAATAAAGAAAAACTCTAAATTTTCCTAAACTAATTAGGAGAAAAAGAAAACTTCTTTTCTCTTTATTAAACCCTTTATTTTCCTAAAATAAAAATGCATCAATTTCCCATCAACTCCCACTTCCCATGTTAAACCAAACATCATGAACCAATTCCTATGAAGTACTAATTGATGGGAAACACCACTTCCCATGGGAATTTACTTCTCACGTTTAACCAAACGAGGCCTTAACGGAGAGATGATTTGGGGTTTGCCAAAATGAAACAACCCATGTAATGATTACTCCTAGAATTATTACATCCCTTTTAACCTCAATCTAGGCAAGCCCTCAATGTCTATAAAATTAGGAAATTATGCTCCTTATAGTTGTGAATTGAACTCAAGCAAGCTTGTGTTCAACTCATAAGTAACTTAATTGAACTAAACACTTAAGATTAGTTTGGTTTAGCATGGGTTCTTAATTATCATGAGAATTGCACATCCATGTAAATCATAAGTTGATGGGAAACTTTTAAAATTGTTTGAAAAAAAGGAAACGTCATGGTAATCTTACATTATTTATAGTAGGTATGGTAATCATTCTACTCCATTATCATAGGAAATTAAAGTGATTCCTATAGAAAAGTAATAAATCACATACTTTCGGTATAACCAAACACCCTTAAAATTTTACTTTACTAGAAAAAAATACCAAACAAGTTATAAATCTTCATGGAATAATGATCGGGAATTAAGTTTGATTGTTTGACTCAACTATTTAGTTTAACTAAAATACTTTTTCACAAGGAAAGTTTAAATTTTTTTGATAAACTATTGAAATAATGAATTCCCCTAAAAAAAATATATTGAATAAATGAATCATGAGAATATATTAAAGATTATTTTTTGTATCTAAAATTTTAACGAAATAGATTACATTTTTTGGTGAGTACTAAAAGAATAACTAGTAAAAAAATATATTCATTCTATATTCAGAGTCCTATATGATCTCATTTTATAATGAAAGGATATCTTATATGTGAATCTATCATTATGATTACAATGGAAAGATGACATGCATATATGTAAAATATCATGGAATATGTAGTATGTAATAAAAAAAATATAAGGTGAAATTACGGATTTCCTATCTTTTCTTTCGGGATTTCAATTTACAGTGCATTATCTAGTGTATGAAAAGACGCATTGATATTACTAAGGAAGATATTAATTAAACAATCTCTCATAATTGTATCTATTTTTGTTTATAGTATAATATATAGTTGATAAACACCCAAAGAGAACTTTGTTCAAGATGGAATTAGGTTTCAATAATAAGAGTCAGAAATTCAATTGAGGGACATTGGTGCAAAAGAGAAGAAGCATATTATTACTAACAAGAACACAAACTATTAATATTATTTATTGTCAAAAAAAGAATAGATTTGTTTGGCTTCTTAGTGTTCAGATGAAAAAAAAGCCGACTTGAAGTTAAAAAGGTAGTCAAGGGGTGCTATGTGGCGCCCCTTGACTCCAATCATTCCCGAACATTGTGTTTCGCCGGTCTTTACACCAAAACGCTATGTTTTACGTTTATTCTGTAAAAAGGAATACAAAATACAACAAGTGAACCCATTTAATTGAGTTGTTTTTCTATTGAATTAATTCAACATCGCGAACAACTCATCCCTTACTCTCCTCTTTTAAGTGGGTGATCCATTTTTCATCACCATTAAGCTAATAAAATCACTTAATAGAGTGATTGAACCAAAAGAAGTTCAATATTAAGGATGTTCTAACAAAACTACTTCAAAAAAATTTCAAAAAAAAAAAACTATTACAAAAACTAATTTTCCAAATGAAAAAAATTGTATAAACACGTTTCATATATAAGATTAAGTATTAATGACTTATCGGCTACGCAATAATGACCCATCGGCTACAAAATTAATAACTCATCGAATAAATAACCCCTCTCACCCAGTGTCATATCATAAAACGGGTTTACCCAAATTTTTCTCTTTTCCAAATAGGCCTTTATCAAGCCATCAAAAAAAAAAAAAAATAGGCCTTTATCCAGATAATCCGATGATGGGCTTGGCCCGAAGACTTTACTTGTCCCAATATGTAAAGCATTACTGTAATATATCTTGCTTTCACCTAGAAGACCTGAGTTACTGTGGGCGACGGTGATTCATTTTTTTGCTTTTGCATTCGTGATTTACAAGTGTTAACGCCAACGGACAGTTTCTTGATTTCTTCTTGCTTCTCAACTCAATTGTCAGTTTGTCACTATTCACTTGAACACACTAACTTCCACAGAAAAAGGTCTCGTTTTCCCATCACACACTTGTCTACCCAGTACCCAGTTTTCATCTCACTGCAACGGATATGAGAGAATAAATCATCCTGAACCAAACATGGCAATTGGCAAAGCATGAAGCCCCTTTCACACAGACATGGTACTTTAGTAATTTACTTGTTTATTTAATTATATATTGCGAAATCACCCCTTACCCAGGATAAACATTCATGCTTTAGTAGGATACTTAAGTGTCCCACATGTACATAGGATGGATGGTTGGAACTTTGGATTGTAGAGATGATAATAGTTGTTGTTACCTTAGTGACAATGCAAAAGAATTTAACCTTGGTAAACTAATATGAGAATTATATTGGAAATTGCACCCTACCCAGGAGAGGGTAACATTATGTAGATTGTTAGGTACGAAGAAGCCAAAATTCTAAGTGTATCGGCCAAGCCCAACATGGGGTCACAACACAACTCAATAAATTGGGAAGTCACCAAGTAAGTTAATATCTGACCACTTAAGCTTAAAAGTGAAGGCTTTGTTGTTAGTGTATGTTGGATTACTACTACTAATAAACTGCTCTGTACCCACATCTCTCTTCGATGTGGGATGTGGGACAAGGGTGTTACCCCAAGAGGGGAGAAAAAGTAGGGTAGTGCCACAGTGGGATCAATCGTCAGTTACGAGTTTATTTGAAAAGTTTAATTTGCAAGGTTACAGTAAGGGATGTGATGTGCTGTCAAAAAAAAAAGGGGGGTATGATGTGGGTTATGGAGAAGGTTAGAGGGGGATTTAGAAAGGACAACGGAGATTTTGGAAGGCGAGAGTTTATGTAGCTTGGAGGCCGAGTTTGAGTGGCCGATGTTCACGACTTGTAGGTGTTGGTTGAAAAGGGAGTGGAAGTGCTTGCAAGGGACCCTCTAGTGGGAGCTCGGTTGAAATTTTGATAGTTGCGGAAGTGTAGTTGACCCAGTATATGATGACGAGTTTTATTACGGAATATGGAATGATAGACAAGTGGAGTACTATTATGGCGTTAAGCTAATATTCTTATGTGAGTTAGTATGCTAACACACTTATAAAGCTGCTCCTAGGAAGTATCTAACTAGCATAAGCCAGTCTAGGACTTTCTAGATAGTGCTAAACATGTGTTTAGAAGTATTGATCTTAGTTAGAGTGGTTGACTAATGAGTTGTGAGCCGCTAGAATGGGCTGTAGTATGAATGAGGAGATGTAGTTAATACTTAATAGTCGATAAGTTTACAGAGGAGCTGGATGTTGTTGAGGAGGAGTGCAAAGGGGTAGAGGAGAGGATTGTGGAGTTTGAGAAGTGGATGTCGAGGGCTCGAGGGGGGAAGTTATGAAATTTAATCAGTATTGAGCGAGGGAGATTTCATCTATTGCGTAGCAGTGTGAGCTCTTGATGCAGTTAATAGTGGTTGCTGACTTGCTCTATGTGTTATTTTCCTCTGCCACCCCTCCTTGCTTTCTTATTGGTATGAGGCCTAGATTTAAGATTTGCTTAGCAGCAGTGCAGTGCAATGCAGTCTGAGCTCTTGGTGCAGAAGTTTCATTCTGCTTTATTGGTACTCTATAGGGGATACTTCACTGATGCTTTTCCTTATTATGAATATGTTTGACACAGTGACACTTGACATCAGTCTTGTCATTTCAGGCAAGAGAATTTTGCAAGGATTTGCTACAAGTTATCTCCACTATATCTACATGGTGCAACTTCTGTGGATTTAAGCGGTATTTTGGGTCACCTGTCAGCTGCTGTCATGTAAGTTATACTGTAACTTACTAGCCGTATGCTTTCTCTGTGTGCAGTCCTATTCTGTTTGGTATCTCTAGGAAGATGTTGAATGGAACTTCTCTGCTGGCTGTTAATTGCCTAGGATAATTTTACTCTGATTCTGAGTTTCTTATCTTCTATAATAGAACAAGGGTAAGATTTCTTCAGTTTGTTATTATTGTACACTTTCTTCAAATGCGGGAACAGTTGTTGGTACTTGATTTTTTGTTCAAAAAAATTTGATTAGAGATAGTTGTAACTAATGAAGACGAAGAGAGGTGGTATCAAGCAGCCATACCTTGAACAAATAAATATTCCAATCGTGGTTTTTTCTGGTCAATAACTTGCATCAGCAGTAGAAGATGAGACTTTAGAAGAAATTTTGGCCTTGTAGTGTAAATCATATAGTAGTATAAGATGAGAAGGGTTTAATCTTACTATCACATTATACGCTTGGCAATAGCAATGCCATCATATGTTAGTCTTGCAACATTTTCTATAGCCTAAACATGCCTTCTCGTTTTAGCCTAAACATCTCTCTGCAACCACTGTAATTTGTGTTGTTTGGTTGGATCATAGGCTGATGCCTGAACTTAAATAAAAATCTGTGACCTTGGCACAATAATTAAATTGGATGTTTTTCCAAGTTCCCAGAGCAACATTAAAAGCTTGAGATATCTGAGTTACTCTTACAGAATCATTCTAATATACATGTCGAAATATTCCTATAGGCTTAAAGATTTATAGTACATTATCTACTTCCTGTTCTTCCTTTGAAGCTCAGGCTATTCCTGTGCTAAATTTTGAGTTATAGAACAAATTGTTGTAGTTGACAAGAAAAAAGGGAAAAAAGAAGTGGAAATTTACACGGGGAAAAGATGAATTACACGAAAAATGCTGGTGAAAACTAGCTCAGTCTGTTTGCTCTATAAGAGGCCAGTAACCGGAGATGCACTGAAGATTGGTTTTTCGATGTTAGGGTTATATCCAGAGTTGTTGCAGACACTTTTTCTCCGGGGCTTTGCTTCTCTGAGCATTGTTATCACATCTCTCATGTTCGGCCTTTCCTTTGGCAGTTTAGCAGTGCAGAGAAGAGCAATTCTTAGAACAAGAAGCATCTCTTCTTGAATGTATTTGCAATCTCCTGCAACATCTGGGTCTAGTACTTCCTCTGAACCCCCATTACTCTTGATCTTTTCCCTAACCCATTCAACCAAGTCAGTTGCTTCTCCGAAGGATGGATCCAGAGGCTTCCTGCCTGTTACGAGCTCTAGGAGCACAACACCAAAGCTGTAGATGTCACTTTTCTCGTCGACCTTGAGACTGTAACCATATTCTGAAACAGAGAGTTTTCATAGATTTAGTACTAACTCGCAGAATTTATGTTAGATCATAACAAGAATATTAGATCTTTTCTAAGGAATATTTTTTATCATCAAAGCCGAAAGTGAATACTCTTAATCTGTTTCCCTGAAATTATTTGCCTCAGAAAAAACTTTTCCTTGAAATTTCTGCTACAGATTCCCTCTTCTCGAGTTGAAGTTAGGTTTAGTATAATCAAATTTATGGAGTAAACGAACTCAACCAGGGAAAAGAGAAAAGAAAAGAATTGCTCTGCAAGTTCACGAATAAAGCAGACAAGAGAAGACTGAATACTCACCAGGAGCTATGTACCCATATGACCCAGCAACCATGGACACTGTCTCATTCTTGTGCTGCATCATCTTTGCCAGTCCAAAATCAGCGATGCGGGCGTCAAAGTTTGCATCCAGAAGAATGTTATTTGACTTGACGTCACGATGAATCACTGGAGGATGACAATCATGATGGAGGTAAGCCATTCCTTGAGCTACTCCCAGTGCAATATTATACCTTGAAACCCAGTCCACCAGCATATTGTTCTTCCCACCTTGTTTACTACCATGTAGTGCTGTCCCTAAATTCCCATTAGGCATATACTCACATACCATCATGATATCATTTTCATTGTGCAAGTACCCCAGGAGCCTTACTATGTTTCTATGTCTCAGCCTTCCTAGGAGATCTACCTCTGCTACAAGACTATCTCCTGACTCAACATCACCTTGTGATCTCCATAGCTTCTTGACCGCTATAGCAGATTGTGGTCGTTGAATCTCTGCCTTGTAGACAATCCCTGTCGCACCCATTCCAATCACATTTGATTCCGTCAAGCAAGCTAATATGTCAGCACTACTGAAGTTCAACCTCTGAAATTGCACAAGTCTCCAGGGCCATTCTTTGTTGTTCCTAGAGAACCATTCTTCAACTCTACTACTATACAAATACCATCTTCTGTATACCGTCCTTCCAACTAAAAACATCAGTCCTAAACCTAGGACGACTGATATTCCAACCACAAATGCAAGGATTATATGATATGCACGTCTGTTTCTCGCTCGAGATGATGATATGGCACTGATTCTAGAGCATGGTGGAAGCATGCCTCCACAGAGGCCTACATTTCCTTTGAGCTCGTTGGGATTTATTGTGGTGAACATGCCATTGGAAGGTACAGGACCTTCAAGTTTGTTATAGGACACATTGAACATCTCCAAAGCAGGTGAGGAACCAAAAGTTTCAGGTATTCGACCCTTCAAGGAATTATTTGACATGTCAAGGATTGCCAATGTTGGCATTCCTGCAACGGCTCGGGGGATTTCTCCTGACAGATTGTTACTTCTAAGGTTTAAGTTCACCAGCTTTTCACACGAGGCGATGCTTTTAGGGATTTCTCCAGTGATAGAATTGTGGGAGAGATCAATCACTGTAAGAGAAGGGCAGTCTTGAAACTGGTCTGGAATATGGCCATGTAAGTTGTTTTTGGAAGCCAAGAAACTTTGAAGGGTAGGAATAGAGAGGATTCCAGAAGGAAGAGATGATTCTAGGTGGTTGGATGAGATGTCAATGAAGGAAAGTGATAAGGAGAGGGAAAGATCGTCTGGGATCGCCCCTGAGATATTGTTATGCTCTAGTTCTAACCTTTCAAGATTAGGGAGGGTACCGAAACCACTGGGAATAGACCCAGAAATGTGATTGTTCTGTATCCTAACTCTGACTAAGGATTCACATTTTGAAAGGCCTAAAGGAAGTGGCCCAGAAAAAGAGTTGTTAAAAAGAATGAGTTTGGTAAGATTCCCGGAATCACAAAGGCCGGGAGGAAGTTCACCTGACAGAGAATTTGATGATGCATCAAGCCATTGCAAAGGTGAATTCTTACCCAAATTTACTGGGAGAGGGCCTGTCAGAGAGTTTTTCCACAGCTCTAGTATCTGTAAGTTGCTCAAGTCACCAAGCTCACTTGGTACTTCACCTGTCAGCTGATTACACATGACGTTCAGTAGCTGCAGATCCTTCAGTTTCCCCAAATCCTTCGGAATCTCCCCGGAAATTTGATTATCCGAGAGATCCAAGAACTGCAGCGATGAAGCATTCCCCAACTCCCATGGTATCTTCCCCTCGAAGCTGTTCTGATACAGAAAAGCTGTGGTTAGCTTCTGTAACTTGCCAAGTTCTGCAGGAATTTGCCCACTCAAGTTGCCAATAGCTAAATCAAGATACTGAAGGCTACTAAGGTTGCCAAATTCTCTAGGAATTGGCCCTTCAAACCCATTATAACCAAGAATCATAGTCTCTAAAGATGCGAGCTGCCCGAGTTCAGAGGGCAGTTTTCCTGTCAAATTATTTCCTGACAGACCTAAGAACTTCAGTTTCTGGAGGTTGCTGATATTACTTGGGATAGAGCCTTCAAAATAGTTCCCTCTTAAGTCCAGTGTTTCGAGGGAGGTGGCAAAGCCAAGGTCATCAGGAATCGAACCCTCGAAATTGTTGCCCGACACATTTAGAGTTGTCAGCTCCTTGGCTCCACCAAATCCGGAAGGGAACCTCCCTACGAACTCATTCTGGCTAAGGTCAAGGGTGATCAGAGAAGTGAGGTTGGAGAGAGAATGGGGTAGAGAGGATGCAAATGCATTGCAACAAAGATTGAGCGTTGTTAGGTTTGCAAGGTTTTGTATGGCATCTGGTATTCTGCCACTTAAGTTCTTGTTGGAGAGATCAAGTTTCTCTACAAACCCACTTGGGTTGCACCAAACACCTTTCCATTTACAATGTGGGGAAGGATCATTGGTATCTTGCCAATCTTTGAGGTAATTTAATGGGTCAATGAAGGTACTTTTGATGGATAGCAAAGCTGAAAGTTCATCATTTTGTGCATTTGCTAGTGAGCATACACCAATGGAACAGTAACACAAAAAGATCAAAACTTTGTTTTGCATTTGCATTTGCATTTTGCTCCTCATTTACTCTCACTTCTCTCTTTCTTTGAGCTAGTTATGATGACATTTTTTGAGTAGGAGATTCGTATGGTGGCAGGGTATGGATAATAATATGGAGGCACATATTTTTTGAGCTTATATTATGTGATCATTGCTCAGTGATGGAAGGTGGTGGCAGCTTCCATTCTACAAGAGAGAGAAAAAGGTGTATAATTATTAGTTTATGATAATGTTACTAGTTGATTAAGAGTTGATAAATGAAAAGGTGGTGTGTTAATTTAGTGTCAATTCGTGAGTTCTTGGGAATCTAAACAGCTAAGAAGATGTATAATGCTGTGATATAAGTGAAAAAGTTTATTTGGAATCAAGTGAATTATCCTCCGACACTAAAACATGGAGAGAATGTGTTTAAGATGATTCACTGACGTGCTAATTATTATTCAGGTCTTATAATTAATATAGGATGATAGATGGTCAACTAGAGAATTTGTTTAATACTCCCTACGTAGTAGCTAGTGATTTACGTTTTTATTTCTATTTTTTGATTTACCGCCTGTTGAATGAAGAATGATTGCTGGTGATTATTCTCTGATTGCTGTTTCTGAACAAAAGCTGTAGTTTTTGTACTTTGTTATGGTATAAATCAGGAGTTTCAGCAGAGATATAATTTAATAGGCTGGGTTAACAAAATCATCCTGACAATGACATGCAGCATTACATATGAATCCCTGTTTTTCTTTTCCTGTAGTCTTATACTCGTAGTAGTATGAATCCCTGTAGTTATTTACAGCATTTTTAATAATTATGCGCATTGTTTATAAATCACAATAGTTTCTTGCACAGTTAGTTCTGACTTCTTGCTAGGCATTGCGGATGTCAAAATATGAAGACCTGAAATTTACTTCGGTCTCCATGGAACTAAAGTTATTTGAAAAAACTAAGTTGAATCTAAGAAAATTTTAATTGAATAACAAGTTAATCAAACTGACTTGAATTGTAGAACTAGTTAAACAGACTTGAATTGAATAGAATTAGTTTAAACTGAACCAAAGTGATACTTTAATTAATCTTGGGTATTAGGCTTCCCTACAACTCTACAAGGACAAATATGATATTTCATTGGAAAAGTTAAATTTTCATAAAAAGAAAAGGTTTGAGATGAAGAAATGATTTTTGCAGTATGGAGGATGATACTCCAAGCCCCACACTGTAGTAGTGATAACCCCACTAATAAAGTTGTTTGAAGATCTGAAAACACCTTGACATCGTTACGCATAGTTTGCAGTTGCCCTGCAAAACTTGAAGTAGGTATTTTCATGTCCACAATACTCCTACATCGTTCCTTTATTTTTAAAATTTCCAACCTCTGTTTGTTTTTCTTCAATCTATATGTCATAATAATTGATAAGAATCTTTTGCACCTCACAATGTGACAGAAAGGTGCCCAATAACTGCAGACAACTTCGAGTTTATCTTCAATTCTGGTTCTAGTATTCATTTTTTATAGGATATTTGGTTTTGGGATACATATATGTTATACAGTATGTACTACAGTACATGTTTGTACTTGAAATGCAAGTGCGTAGTTTGTGGCCTTAGCCATTGTATATTTCAGTATTTGTGCGGGAAAATATGGATATTTTTATAAGGCTGAGCAGCATTTCATCAATGCAATAGATGTCAAAGGTGAGAAACGGAGAATAAACCAGTTTCCTTGGAAACTTCTACTGTAAAATGATTGATTACACTAAGAAAGAAATTTGTGTGAAACTGTTTCATAATGAGAATGGGTAAAGATTTTCCCGAGGGGTCATAAATGACTACCAGAGGGGTCATAAATGGCTACCCGAGAGATTACTCGAGGGGTAATTAATATTCAATCTCATATATGAAACGGGTTCACACAATATTTTGTGTTACATAAAAAAATGTCGTTTATTTGACTCTTATGGGCCTGTACTCAACAACTCCTATAAACTTATTTTCAGTTGACTTCAGCTCAATTTAGTTCAAATCTTTTAACTCGTTCTTTTAATCGTTAAAAGTTGTGAGAATGATATCAATTTGTGGTTCTTTATAGATCATTAGATTGGTTTCACTAAATAGTTTCATAAAAATCTAGCATTAATAAGGTTTAATAAGTGACTATGTATCAAAACAATACAATTAATCAAAAGTTTAGTCTCATTGCCATCAAAAAAAAAGTTTAGTCTCATTAAAAAGAACCCCGATATCTTACTTATAGAAACTATAGTAAACCCGCCTTGTGATAAAACCGTTGTATGATGATGCTCTCAAATCTAAACTATTAAAACAACCTTGATCCTTAAAAATATTGAGCACATTTATGTTTTTTTGGAGGGGAGAACACATTCATGTTTTTGTGTACTACAGTATTATGTAGGAAATTTAACATTTTGGATATCTGAGATTTGAGCTAATTTCATTTTGGGTACCTGAGGTTTGCATATTATCATTTTGGGTGCCTGAGGTTTCGGTTCTATTAATACTTTGGGTATTTCACCCAAATTAGTTAAGTTTAACCGTTAACTTGATGACGTGGCATGCTGTTTTCGTGAGATTTGTGGGTGAAAACCCCAAATTGCCCTTCATTTAACTATAAAAACCCATAATGTTAACAAACACTTGGGGTATTTGAGGTTTTTCAT
>ONZK01001222.1:77904-90719 GCA_900322385.1 Pharnaceum exiguum | reverse complement strand
GTCAAACTTAACTGATTTGGGTGAAATACCCAAAGTGTTAACAGAACCGAAACCTCAGGCACCCAAAATGATAATATGCAAACCTCAGGTACCCAAAATGAAATTAGCTCAAATCTCAGGTACCAAAAATGTTAAATTTCCTTTTTTAAGATAGATATACAGAAATGCGTTTAAAAAGGCAATGTCGAGCACTCGAGCTTATTGAGCGATACACTATTCGAGTATCAAATATCTCTTAGTAGTAACAGCAAATTTTAACTAGAAAAAGAAAAAGCAAGGGGCGATGTTTGATCAATCATTGTCTGTAACGCCATTCCCTGCCCTTGAGGCCAAACTGATAGTCTGATAACAGTTTCTCAGAAGCTCACATGCACATATATCTGTCCTTGATCCGTTTTCTTCACTGTCCATATTTTACAGAAACATTATTAGAAAAACAAAAGTGAATATATCGGTGCAAACCAAACTCAATTGGATAAAATAAATAAACAAATAATTTCTCATATGGTAGAATGACATTGTAAAGATTAATGATCCAGGACATTGTGGCAAGTGCTGGACACCATGTGAAGAAGGGCAGCTTCCTAGGCACAATGCGAAGGGTAAAGACTCTTGCAGTGTCACCCCCATTATTTGTAGGGCCACCCTCCTTCAAATTGCTCTTAGAGAGACAATTACACTTTTTGCTTATGTTTAAGCATTGTAGATAACTATTTCGATTTCTTTTTATATAGAAAAGAAGTTAAGATTCATTAAAAAAAGTTAGAATACAGTATTTTGTTTATAAAATTGTTATTATCAAGGAACTTTCTTTCGAGTAATAATAACTACGTAGTTACTGATTAAAAAACGGTGAACGCTATCTCTTTCTAGCCTTTTCTTTTCATTCATTTTACAAACTTTATGATGTGATTTTGTAATTGTGCCCATGTTTAAGAATCCATGCTTGGGAAGGATGAGTTGCCCCACATGGGATTATGCTGAGCCACCTCCACGGTTTGATCATTTGAAGGATGATTAATTGGCAAGTCTAACGTGGTCCTCAATGGGAGTGTATTATGCTTGGGTAAATCATCATTTTGCGTTCATTGTAGATTCTGTTTTTCGTTTATGCCAATTGTCCTGTTCTCCGTTCCCTTTTCGTTGCACAAACTAATGAACTATATGGAAAATATCCTATCCTTGTCTCAAAAAACATAGGACCATAAGGCTTAGACAAGGACAATTATCAACCATTGATTTAGTCCTAAATTTAAGGAGGATGGTTGATTAATTTTTTTTCCTTTTAATACCTTATTAACAAGGACAAAAAAGAAAATTTTGATAAATATTTTTTTTCGTTAAAAATTTAAAAAATCCAATTTCCCAATACGTGTTTGGTGCATTTTCGCTGTTAGAAATCTGTGGATAATTGTACTGACAAATTCATGAATTTGTTAGTACAAAAATTCATGAATTTGTTGGTACTAAAAATTGTTGGTACGAAAACGTACTTTTGTTGTAACAATTTATCGGACCTGATCTAAGATGGAAGTTTCATATTGTTCTTACTAATGTTAACTTTTGTAAGTATAAATGTTGGTAAAAAAAAATCAAATTGTTGTCATATTGTAGGTACAAAACCAAGTTATTGTAGTTACGGAAGGGAGGAAAAATTTGTGTCATTCATGTACTAATTTGTACGGAAACTTATACACATACGTTGTATGTAATTACAAAAACTTTAAACTTTATCATCACCGTTAGAACTACAAATTGTTGGTACGAAAACGTACTTTTGTTGTAACAATTTATCGGACCTGATATAGGATGGAAGTCATATATTGTTCTTACTAATGTTAACTTTTGTAAGTACAAATGTTGGTAAAAAAAATCGAACTATTGGGTAATATGAGCCAAACACGCCCTTGCAAAAAAATCAAAAAAAAAAATTACGTAAAATTATTTGTTCGATTTTTTTTCTAGTCAAAAGAAAAGATAAAAGGTTAAAAAAAATCAAGTAAATCAACCACCCTCCTTAAATTTAGGAATAAATCAATGGTTGATAATTGTCCTTGTCTATACATTATGGTCCTATGATTTTTAAGACCAGGATAGGATATTTACCCATATACTATATCACTAAATTAAATGCTTATGTGCATCCTTTTCTTATTTCTTTTTTAGTAATAGTAAGGTAAAGCTCTTAATAAGAAGGGATCGAAATCCCTCCCAAATGATGACGAGAAGACTTGAACAAAAGTCTTTCAGTAATTCAAGTGAGGCATTTGTCGTCTCCAACTCGCGGCTAACCCCTCAACCCTTTCTAATTTGCACTTACCATGTTAGAGTTTTGGCATCTCGTCATCTCGACATATTGATATTCAAAATTGAATTCAACCGAATCCTAGGTATGCCAAATAATAAAAACTGTGTAGAACTAAACTTCTAATAACTGAACTAACTGAACTCAACTTAAATGTGTTGAACTAAATTTTTTTTAAAGTGTTTTGACATACAATTACTGTAAAACCCATCGATATTTGGATTTTATAAACTAAATAGTGAGACCTCTCCAATGATATACAAAGAACTAAGGGACTGTATATTGGTGTAACAACTTTGTACGATCAAAAGAAATTAGTTGAACTAAACTGAGCTTAACTAGAGTGAAAATACATTTTCGGAAGTTAAAATTTATAGGTCCAAAAATTGGTTGAAGTGATAATACTTTATGTCCTTTAGTTTGTATAACTTAAAGTAAAAAAATTAAAGGGCCTCAACAATAAATTATTATAGGGTCTAAGTGTAACAGTAGTGATTCCTTAATTCTATGAGGATTTTTCATGAAATAGCATGCTCAGCAGCTCATGCAGTCCTACTCATCTCAGTTTTGGATATTACGGGTAATATATTGCCAGGTCTTGTTTGTACTTTCTAATATGAGAACAGACTTCATTGGCCCAATATTACTGGACTTAAGTTTGAGCCATGGGCCAGTGGAATTCACAAAGTATTTTTTTTTTTTTGAGGGAAAATTCACAAAGTATTGGGCATGCTTGTAGGCAGTAGCCTGCCAAAAGCATGGTTGTGAGTTGTGACGAGTGACGACTGACGACGTTTCATAAGTAAAAGGAATGCCCATCTAACCATCAAGAGAATGTGGGCTCCGAAAAACCCGAATCCGATTAGAACCGATTGGCTAGACTCAAATTCGAACTAAAATCCAAATTGAACCGAACCGAACTAAATCGATTTGATTAAGACCGACCTGATTTTGACCCATATTCGATTTTGACTGACCCGATCTCAATACTAACCGAAACCCGAGATCAACCCGAATTCATTGGCCCAAATCCGAACCAAACCTGAAACCGACCCGAACTCGAACCCAAAACCGATCCAAACCGAATGAAAACTGAAACCGTCCCAAACCCGAAAGCATATGACCTAACCCGAACGTACCCGATTCAAATTCACCCAAACCAATATGATCTGATTACATCGAAAGGCTACTTTACGAAGTCCGTCCGATTACATTAAAACATTATTTTACAAATTCCATCTGATTATATCAAAACACTAAGTCTGTCCGATTAAAACACTACTTTGGATTTGAGTGAGGGTGCTTTGGCTGCTTCCTACTTGGTGTGACCGTGAGGGTGTTTAGCTTTTATTTTCTTTCAGTAAATTATTGTGTGTTGTGTTACTGATGTACAATTGTCGACATATTTGAGTTGGGTTTCGCACTTTTTTTATAAAAAAATTGTTGCTTTTATCTTTCTAGTTGGGTTAAACATTAGCGGGTTTGAGTTGGTCCTTCATTAGTTTACATATATGGATTTTTTTAGATAATAATTTTTAAGGTTACCCAACTCAAACCGCCTCGAAAAACCCGATCCAAAACCCGACCCGAAAAACTCGACCCAATTGATATCTGAATCCGAAGTAACCCAACAAATCGAACACGATCCGACCTGCCTTAATATGACCCGATTGGGCCCGATCCGATTATCGACCTTAACTCGACTATTAACCGACCCAAAACCATTCAACCCGATTATTTAAAACTTGATTACGCCCGACACTGGAAAAATCCGACCTGATCTGACCCAAACCCGACTACAAAGTTGTTATTGTCAACCCAAACCGAAAATGTTGCATTGGGGCTCAGCTAATAACATCGATTAGACGTCAATAGATAAAGGCAGTTGCTAAAACGTATAACAAAGGTAGTTGCTAAAACGTATAACATGAGATCTTCGGGTAATGCCCATCTAACCCTTTTTATTTATGAGATTGAGTATTAATAACTTATCGCTTTGTCAATAATGACTTATTGGGTAAACATTTAATGACCTATCTCTACCCAGTTTCGTATATGAAATGAGTTTACACAATTTTTTCTCAAAATACTCAAAGAAAAAAAGAAGACAAAATTACTCAGAATATCCCAAGTTGGACCGAATATCCCGCAATAATATAATTCCAAGTTCGTAAATTACCCCAATAATCTCAACTTGACCCTCTATATCCCTAGACAATCCAATGATTTTCGGCTGAGCCAATTCGGTGTACATTGCACGCGTGGCATTGATTTAGCACGTTTTTGTTTAGTCTAATTCCCGATAACATATTGGGGGGTTGCTAACTCCACAATTGCTGACTCAGTTTAAACTAAAGCATTCTTACATGAAGAGTTTTTGGCTGAATTTATTTGTTTCAAGTGTACATGGAAGTGTTACATGAGGTATGATTTGTTTTAATATGAGTCATGCTAAATAAATGCTACCCATGCAAGGTACACCCGAAAACGTCCCAGCTGGAAATAACTAAACTGCTCAGGATATATGGGTCTATTTAGAGATATAGGGGGCAAATTGAGATTATTTGGGATAATTTACGAACTTGAGATTATTACAGGATATTCGGTACAATTTGGGATTATTCTGGGTGATTTTGAAAAAAAAAAAAACACACTTATACATGGATGTGACATAATTCCAGTAAAAAAAAAATGGTAGTCGTTTGAGCGATTGCAAAAGGTATAATAATAGATAGACAAAGAATAATGGAACTAATGTTGCGAAACATTTCGCATGATATGTGAGCTGGGCCATACCAACTGCCAATTAATAAGTGTAGTGAAGTGCCAAATTAAAGTAAACCTAGTTAAGTTCATTCGCTAACTTGTCATAAAGTAGTGTAGATGACTGACTCATTAGTCATTAGCCAATAGACACTTGCAATTAGATTGACTTAATCATCATTCTTGCTGTTTGATCAATTTGGTTAGCTACTACAGTATTTGTTACTGCTAATACAGTCATTATAAGTAGCCTTTTTCCCCTCTACGTTTTCTTCTTCTTACTCCCACGTTTCTAGATAGCTTCTTAATTGCTATCGTACTGATGATGTTACTATGATAACAATCTACTAGAAAACAATTTGAAGACAATGAGATTTTTGGTAAACTAAATACACAGACACATTACTTTGATTTTGATATCAAAATCTAAGAATTAATGACCAACATCAGTTCCTTGGAATGAATCCCTGCTAGTTCCGAATCAATCGTCAAACTTTAGACATTCATGAGTACTAGATAATTTCTATTATTGTTCATGATTATATAATCATATATACCGGTATACCGCGCGCTAAGAAATTATATATCCATAGTTTCTGTTTCATGATAAACATACGTTGACATAGAATTCATTTTCTCTTCTCAAATATCAAATATGTACCGAGGGAAGCAACATGCTTAAGGGTACCATAAAAAAAGGGGGACATACTTTAAGGGTATCGAAGGAACAAGCTAAGTTGTTGTATTGTAATCATAGTTGATGAATAACTCACTTCAGGGATTATCATCTATTATAAATTTGTAATTATTTTCCAAAAAGAAAGTTATAGTAAACAATATTTCTTGAAATGATCGAGTAATTTGTCACTCAATAATACGGCAATTCCAGACGGATTTACTGCGTAGGACGTAATGAACATGGATTCCGACCAGAATCTTGATCAGTATATATAGAAGCATTAAATTTTGATTAGACGACATGAGATAACCTACATGCTGTAATAAAAAGACGAGATCATAACTAAGCGAGAAATAACAAGAATAAATCTGTAAGAAATCTAATAAATAACGGTGCTAAAAACAATCCAGTAGCACCTTTCACACTAAATAATCCAAAAGAAAAAATAAACCAGAACTGGCTTACAATTAATCATCCACGCATCACACTCTACTACTCTAGCATAATAAATTTCACTCGTATAATTCATGAAACAAAGTCAATAATGTACTCGTAAGCCTTTTTTTTGGAAGACAAATTATGCAATCACACTGCGAAAAGAACCGATGAAAGGAAGAAGCAAACAGCACACCAAATGACCATACTATATATGGACAAAAAATTAGCATGTTTGATATGTTATGACATGCTACCGAAAGGGGAGAAGTACTAGAATCTTAAGTACTATATACATATACATCTAAGGGATCAAAAGATCCCAAATACAATTTTCTAGGTAGCTAGCAATTAACCAACATAATAGTAGCTTAGAATTTCTTCTTCGTTTCTCACATCAACCAGCAAGAACTTCCAACAGAATTCAAGTTTTGATTTGGGAGAGAAATATAATTAGAGAATGAGGGAGAGAAAGGAGTACGCAAATAGAGTGAGAAAGCCAAGCATCAGACTTGCCTAGAGGTCAACATTTCCCTCCAAGATCATCCATTATCATATCGTCATCAACACCATCTATAGGAAGGCAATTGGTCTTCAACTTGGTAGTAGAAGTTCCTTTCTTCTATGATGATCATTATCTTCGGCCCAGGTTTCTTCCTTCTTCTTCCTCATATGCATGGACAAAAGTTGATCCCGTTGGCTTTCTTTTTGGACCAGCTTGACTTTCATATTCTTCTTGTTTATTTTTGGTATTTTAGTGGTAACCAATAGGAACTACAATTTTGATTATAAACTGAAGGATGAGAAGAAGCTAAGAGACATGCAAGGCAGCGCAATGGATATGACTGAGTTTATTAGTATAATGTTATATATTTGTGTTTTGGTTAACATGACGTGGGTGGCTAACAAAATACTACGTTATTTTTGTAAAAAAAAAAAGAAAGAAAGAAGGAGAATTATGACACAAGAGACCACGTATGAAAACAAAGGACCTACTTCACATGTTTTAATTTGTTTGTGTACACAAAGAGAGGAGGAATCTCTGTATCTAAGTGGAATCTGAGTTGAACCAATTGCTAAAACTAAGTTGGGTCCATCTACCAAAATGAAGGAAATTATACTTAAACCCTACTAGTTAAGTGTAGGAGAACATTAAAGTTAACCAAACCAAAAGGACATTATAAATAAAAAAAAAGGACATTAAAGTTACTTAATAAGTTACTTAACAAGTGTGAGAATTAAAAATCCAGCAAGTGGGATTTAGCCACGCGTCCACTCTTTTGGATGACAAAAGATGAAGTTGAAAGGTCATTTTGTGACCTACAAAGAGCATTGTGAACAAGCTACCAAAAGAAAAGCTCAATAGTCTATAATTGTGCCCCTACATGCATTATTATTTTACTTTTCATAATATTGTGGTAGAGTTGTAGTACATCATTAAGTGTAGTTTAATCATACCTTTTGACATTAACATTGATTTGCTTATTTTCTTTTGGATTAAGTACCTTAACATACACCTGTCATGCTGCAATTTGTGATTGGTTGAGTAGGATTTGTTATTTTGGATGAACGTTCATCTACCAGAAAAAAAAAAGAACCAAACTTATTTGAATAATCGTATACTTGTAATAAGTAGTTATGTATCTCATAATGATATTTGTTGTGAGGTTCGTTTTAGAAATTGGGAACGTGAGCAATACGTGACCAATAGATGAATAGACCCAGAAGAGTCATATTGTGGAATAATTTTTTTCTCTGAGTATGAATGTCTTGGGAGAATAGTGAAACGAAAGAGTTACAAGTCAATCGAGTTTTAGACAACCGATCTGTAATGACTATCGTTTCTCTTGCACAACGAACATGTGCGACTAGCCCCCATACATGTCTGGGAAAACCCCGCCGATGCACAATTCAAGTGGTAGAGAACTTAAAATTAAAGCATATAATTTTAAAAAGTGTGTGTACATACCTTTTTACTACTAAGAGTAACAGTCCTGCCACATACCAAGATTATTGATACAGTACAACTTATTACCTTACAAACTACATTTCCCTTACAACTCTATTTAAAACTCACTAATAATCTTAGCCTTAAGAACAAAACTTCATATCGTTGAGTCTAAAGCTGTAAAAACGCAGTAATGGAGAGAGGATCAATCCTTAATAGAGGTGCATGAGCCGAGGTTGAGCTTAGATCAACCCGAGCATATTTGAGTACTAGCTCTCACACTATATTGGTGTAGAAAATAATCAAGTTGAGTTTAAGTTAGCTTTATTTTATCGTTTTTGATCAATTTTTCAACTTAATTTTAAAGCGATTCGGCAAACATTACTAGTCGATCTAAATCCTTTTTCCTCTCAATTTTTTTTTTTAACTTAAACAATTAAATATATTTTCAACTCTAAATAGTTCAACTCAATTTTAAAATTGCTTAGTCGAGTTGCTTGGTGGCTAGCTCTTGACCAAGAGGGGTGTATTGTCATATTGTGCAATTTGCAAAATGGAGGAAAGATAATGGAGCGATGATGCCATAATTATTGAAGTATTATATCATTATAGCAATTATTATTGATATATTTTATTTACTAACTACTATCGGACGTATTACAATGTGTAACTATGGGGAAATGAGAATCTAAACCAAAGACCTACATTTTGCACGATCTCAATTTGAACTAATAGTAAACAACAACAGCTAAACCTTCCATCAAAAAAAGAAGCTATTTGTAAACCTCCTTGGCAATAATTATTTTGATCATAAGTTGATGACACAAGAAACTAAGAAAGCAAGAAAGACAAAGAAAATATGACGACAAACAACAGTCCAGGAAACAAGTCATCGATGTGGCGGACACCCAAGCTAAACGCTTTGCTAATTCGAGGGGACCATACATGTTTTAGCTTCAAAGTGCAAAACGACGGATTACCGGCGGCTGCCTACCGTAATTAAGGTCTCGATTATACCGTTTAGCACTTCTTCTTGTGTTTGTTTATTTACGTTTTGGTGCGTTATGCCGTTTAATACTTTAAAACAACAATGACAAAACCTTTTATTAAACCAAGTATTATACGTGTATTATCTATTTATGCTGAAGGCAACGATCTTTTCTTATGTTGATTATTGACTCCAAGGACATGAACAAAGTCAAGTAAGTGTGACGCATTGATATTTAGCACTACAAAATGCTTACTGCTAATTGTAAATAAACCAAGTAACTTATACCTGTTAGCTGCTAACTGCTAGCTAAAAATGTTAAACGCTAACGGTTAATACTAACCGCTAACATCTATCTCCCAAACATGGCCATAATTGTAATTTTATATTGTATTTTCTTAAATTATTTATTTGAATGAAATTAATTTGACTTTGCTATTCTCATATATAAAAAAATGGAAATTTTTAACATGATATTTTGTTGGAGAACAATAATATATAACAAGAATTGAAAAGAGAGTTGCTTTAGTAATAAACAACAAATCTAAAAAATTAAGATTAAGAGCATAATTTTCGCCGACCTTAGCAACAACAAAAAAGAAAGACAACTAAACCTCTCTTTTTTTTCTCATTTTGATATCTCTAAAACTACCGAGTACACATAAGACCTTAGCTTTCAAAAATAAAGAAATTATTCCCTCTGTCTAATTGTTCGGTTTGACTAGCAGGTCAACTTTAACTATTGATTTCAATTAGTATATGCGGATAATAAATTTTATAAAGTATAACCTTTTATAACAGTTAATTTGTATACTCTAACTTACTCTAAATTTTGACAATTAGTAGTCAAACTTGACAAACTAAAATCAAGATGGACATTTAAAGTTGGACATATGAAATATTAATTTGATGATTTCAAACTTCATATTTATGAAATGATGGGATTTATTTTCTTGATTCAAACATATGAACATCCATGGTTTTGCAAAATCAACTTTCCTTATCATAATTCTAATCAAATTACATAAACTATAAATTAAAATTTTCTAATGCTTACTTTTGAAAAGACTTCCTAGTATCAGTTTATGTGATATTAGGACTTGTTTGGTTCATAGTAGTCAGTATGGCCAGTTAGTATCTTTATGTTGTAAGATTAGTTTGACTCGTAAAACTCTTCTTGGACATGAACAAATTATTTCCAAGAGCAAATTACTAGTTATCAATGTTTTGTACTAAAAAGAACTGCTAACTTCTAATTAAAAATGTACGAATCAAGTCGAATTGCTAACCAATAATTGTGTTCTTCCTAACTATTAACCGCTTTTATCATAAAGATAATTAAACTATTAACTGTTAACTTCCAAACAAAACCCTAATACTTCTCAAATGATTCACAATAGTCGTTTTTGTTAGTACTTAGTAAAGTACCAATGTACAAATGTACAATGGTTAGACGACTCTGTCCGTACAACTGAGCGTCTCGACTCTCGAATGATCACCGGTCTACAAAAGAAAAAAGTGAGCGAGCGATCAAATGAAATTCGTCAGTCAGTCCCCACAATATCATGGCATCCACCAAACGAAGATACAACACATCCAACTTGGCAACTTAACTACAATGTTCAATTCTTTATTTCAACACGAGACGAACGACTATTAGGGGAGAACAAAATGAGAACAACATGGCTGGCGGGCCAATGCCATCTAAAGTTCAATTGTTCACCTTGACCTAGTTATTAATTATTGTTTCGGGGAAGAAAATGACCACTTACAATCACAAAAACTTATGTGAACTCTTTAATATAAGACGTGGTCATTAATATAATGATAAATAGATTGATTAATTTTCCCTCAAAAAAAATAATCCCTTGGTGATCATTAGTAAACCGTCATTGATCATTAATGACCTCGTTTCATATATAAAACAGGTTTTTATAAACTTTTCTACCTCGCAATTCACATAAAAGAAAAGAAAAGTGTTACTATATGCACCAAAAAGGTTTGCGTAATCTGAACTAATCTTTCAATTGCTTTTCTTTGTTCTTTTGAGTGGTGTGATTACTCATTATTTAATCCGACACGAATGGACAATTAGGTGATAGACATCACCATTTGTTATTCTTTTTTTTTTTAAGAAAATGATTACTATGATTCTTTGGTCCATCAAAAAGGGATAATGGGAACTGCATGAATTCCTCTATTTCTTTGCCTCTTCAGTCTTAACACAATGTCGCAACATCCATCACATTTGAAATATTGTTGAACAAACAACTCGTGATGTAATGATGTTACTGTTGTTTGTGCAAAATAGTGATTTTGGAAGCTCGGGTCTTGTCTTATTCAAAGAAAATATGGTTTAAATTCTAATTCAATTTCGCTTAATTTATTTGGTTTCACAGCTTTGCATTGAGAATTGAGAGTCGGGAAAACCCAGAGAAATTCTACAATTATGAAAGCCAATATCACATTCACAGCAACCAACATTCTTCGTCCACCAGATATTTGAAGTTACAGAATCATCTCTAAAAGAATATATTTGTAGTTCCATTACTAACATTCTTTGCAAATATACAAAAGTATTGTCAAGTACACGCAGCAGGAAACCGATACAGTGGCAGCACACCTCATTATATCGGTAGCGGCAGCACTTATGAAGAACTCGCAACATCTGTAAAGGATATTCAGTTGCGGAACGGATAAGAAAAATTGATGGATGAGTCTGCAAGTACCAACACTTCAGCAGTGGCAGCTGAAAATGGCAGCAAACCTGAATTTCCAAAATAATGATGAAGCGACGCCTGTAGACAGATAAAATGGTGAAGACAGTAGCTCATCCGTGGCCCATAATAAAACCAGCCACCAGCCTGTAATTTGCTCTATACTAGTATATGACATTTACTTCCAAGTCCTAAACTAAAATGAATGCTGGCTCTCAGAGGAAGTTACTGTGGCCCCAAAATGAAGGCATGTATTTCAGCCCAGCTGGAAGCTGTGTAGAGAACACCAGGCTGAACCTTCCACTCGAAAGAACTTCCTTCTACACGTTCCTTCTGTTTTTTTACCAAACCCTGATACAATGGCACAAACGAGACACCAAAATGACTTCCAACTCTCCTCAGGCTTGAACTTGAACTAACAACAATTCCTATGTCAGCCTTGAGTAGACAAAGCAAGTCACCGATTGAGTCCCCAATATAGACAGACAAATTTTTCTTATCATCTCTGCTTTTAGCCAACAATTCACTGAATGCATGAACTTTATCGATGGGGGATTCAACCTTCTTGTCGATTTCACCAGTGGAAATGGATCCTTCATATTTGAACTCATTTGCATGTATATATAATGATTGCAACCCAACTGTTCAAGAGAATGTATTAGCAGAAGCCAATCAGACAAAATGCCAACAAGTTATACAGCAGGCAAGAACGCCAGAATCTGCACTAGATACATGGGTAAATGATGCCGAAAGAAAACGTGCGAGATATACATTGGCACAAGCAACAACGACTGTACAAGTGAAGCAGCAAACACATAAACTTAGAACACAAGAACCATCTTACAGAGAGTGCCACACAATCGCAGATCCATCAGTAAACTTTTATCTTCATACAGGGACAATACAGACAGCCTGACCCACCTCATTACACACTTTATTCAATCACACATCAGCTCCAATTTCTACCTTTCAATTACATG
>ONZK01001222.1:61239-71697 GCA_900322385.1 Pharnaceum exiguum | reverse complement strand
CTCCCCCCCCCCCCCCCAACTAAAAAAAGGAGACAATCTAGTCAATTACATTTAGGGGCCGGTCTGGTGTTCAAACCACCACAAAGCTACAACATCTTCGGCATAAAACACCGCCTTTTTTTTTTCCTAAACCGTAAACTACATCAAATAAGCTATATAACCATAACTAACAACTAGATCACAATTCCATAAAAAAAAAAAACTCTACATTTCATCACCACTAAACATAATCTATCAACATCATTTCACTACTAATAAAAACAATACAATAATAATAAATTAAAAAAGGTGATAACAAACCACCTGAGCAAAGGAATGATGCAACTTAAGTTCATCTAAAACACTCTTCCTCAGCTCAGCAATCCCTTCTTTATCCTCGTCATCATCCGCCCTTTCCTCTGCCAGCTCATACCTACACATTTCAAATCAAATTAAAAATAAAAAACAATTCCGATCATTCAATTAAACAATAAAATAATACTTGGTCCTTACGCGTGAGCAAATGCCTTGAGAAAGAAGAAATCCTGCGAAAGATAATGCCGAAAAGAAGAAAGCGCAAGATTGCCAGCGGAAAGGGAGAGGAGAAAGGGGGAGAAAAGAGAGAGAGTGGAGTCACGGTAAGATTTATTCCAGAAGGTTCGAGAGAGAGTTAGTGGTGGTGGGGTTTGGATTGGGATTGGTGGCGTGGCGGTGCGTGGTGGCGCCGCCGCCATTAGGTGGAAAAAAGAGCGGTGATTTGTTTTTGGGAGGAGAGAGAGAGGAGTAGAGAGAGATTTGAGGAAAGGGGAAATGAAGGGGAAATGAGAGGGCAATGGCATGTATTTATAGGGAAGTGTGAGGGGGAGGAAATTTGGATTTTTTTTTATTTTTTTTTATTTGAAGGTGAGAGGAAGGTGTTGATTGTGCATTGAAAGAAGTGGGAGGGAAGACTAGTAGTAGGAGGACGAGAGTGGTGGTGGTTTGGTACCGTGAGAGTATTGATTTTTGTAGGCGAAAAAGGGAGAAAAGTGAGAGAAAGGGAGAGGTGAGCTTGTGAGTTGTGAAATGTTGAAGTGGATGGGTAGCGAATTGGGAAATGGCATTTACTAATTGGCTTTTACTACTACTTGCTGCTTGAGTAGATTGAATGAGTTATGAATGCTGGATTGCTGGTAGGCATTGCACTATGGACTAGGGAATACTTGGTTTGGAATGGATTGTGCATCCTGGTTTTGCTAATTGGTACGGGTCAGTTCATTTTACAATTTTAGGATTTAGACAATACCCTTTTGTTTTTACGGATTTTTCACTATGTACCCCTTAGCTTTGATTTAATTCATCATATACCCATTGTTTTTTAATCCAATACGAGATACCCCTAAGCTTTCAGTTTGGTTCACACGGTACCCAATGTGTTAACGGACGGTGGATGCCGTTAGTTTTTTTGACGTGGCATGCAATTATTGGTCTATTGAAACATAGAATGACTATTATACCCTTACAATAACATGTTTCATTTATTTTTTTCATTCAATTCTCCTTTTAAGTATTTTTTATTTCCCTTTTCTTTTCCTTTTTTTTCCCATATCTCTCCTTCCCCGTAACCCCTCCTCCTTTTATCTCTTTTCTTTCTCTTCTCTACTCCTTCCTTCATTCATCTCACAACACAACCAACCACACTCATCACACAACACAACACTCACCCAACCTCCTCTCTCTCTCCTCTTTTCTGTGTAAGCACGGACACACGCCACCCCGCTTAAACACCAAGACTACACCACCACCTCACGGCCCGCGTCAACAACTACTGATCGAGGAGGGTCAAGGGTAGTGGGGAAGGGCTTGCGATGGTTGGACTTGAGTGGGGTAGTGAAGCCTGAGATGGTGGGGTGGAGGGGTGCTTCACCAGTGGGCATGAGATGTCGGCGTGGCTGCATAGAGAGGCTTTTACAGCTACTCTCTCGTCATCTTCTTTCCACTCTCTCCACCATTCTCTCTCCTCATCTTCCTCCAAATCCCGGATCTGAACTCCCTCTTCACGCGTGGGCCCAGCCACAAATGATTGCCGCCACTCACTGCCCAGATAGAGAATATGGAACGGGAGGAGAGAGAATGGAGTCATGGAAGGGGGCGTTTGCTAGTGGAGGCTTGATTGTGGTTGTTGTTCGTGGTGGCGGGGTTTGCTGGTGGAGTCTTGATGTGGTTGATCTTTATTCGGGTTTGGATGGGTGCGGTTGCATTCATTGTGCAACTGTGGTGAGGCGGGGGGTTCGAGTGGGGTCAGCTAGTTGTGGTGGGCTTTGGTGTTGCAATGCACGCGGAGTGGTCTTCATCTCGTGTGGGTGTTGCCCGTTGATGGTTGTAGATTGTAGATGGGACATGGTCACATGGGTAGTGGTAGAATCACTTGGCTTTGGTGGTCTAGTCTGTTCCCGGAATGGATGAGAGGAGCAAGGAGAGCTGTTTTTTTTAATAAGTCATAATAATAAATGGAATGAGAATATTAATTCAACAAGGGCATTTTTGTCATTTATCAGTCAAAATGGACGGAGTTAGTAACGGTGGGCATTGTGTGAACAAAACTGAAAGCTTAGGGGTATCTCGTACTGGATTCAAAAACAATGGTATATGGTGAATTAAGTCAAAGCTCATGGGTACATGGTGAAAAATCCGTTTTTTTATTGCCCGCCTGGTTTACCAAGAGTTTGTCTTCTGCTATATTCAAATCAGATCGGTGTGTTGGGAAAGTTTCCCAATGAAGGTTTTTGCTACGTTAATGCTCGAATTTGAGATTCCGTTTAAGCAATATGTATCGACTCACCACTCCAAACAACCCCACATTGTTTATTAGCGGATACCTTTAACGAATCCTTTGTACAAGACTTTCAAAAATTGAATCCGGGTATGTAAGATTTTTTCGGACATAAATATTCTATATGGAAATTTGACTAAGCTCCATTTGTTCAAATTCAATGTTGCACTTTAGTTAAGTTTTTTTTTTTATAGGAAGTTTTATTTTGTTAAGTATAGTCGAATTCATTTTTTTTTTTCAATTTTATCAAGTATCTCTTTCGTTATTTTGAATTTTTGTAATAATTTCTCTATATTACCATACCCTTTTATTAATCTCCCCTCAAGGCCTTGTTTGGGAGAAAGTATGAGCAGTTACCGATTAGTAGTTAGCCGTTAGTAGGTTTGACTAGCAGTTAGCAGGTGTGAGTTATTTGGTAACAGTTAGCAGTTTTACAGTGTAAATAATTAATGAATAGTGAAAAAACTGTTGTAAAGAGCATTCTGTGAACTATGGACTAGGGAATACTTGGTTTGGAACGCATTGTGCATCCTGGTTTGGTAGTTGTTATGGGTCTCCAATTACACCTGAAGCGATCGGGTCGCACACTTGATTGTGGTGGATTAGTCTCCCAAATTCTAGTTAAAGTCTCTACATACGCAGAGCGACAAAGGTTCGTACCCTCTTCACTTGAGCAATATTCAACTGTTCACCACTCCAACCAACCCCGCGTTGGTTATTTAGGGACACGTTTAACGAATGCATTTTACATGACTTTAAAAAATTGAATCTTGATATCTAATAATCTTTTGAATATAAATATTCTCTATGGTAATTTTGACTAAGCTCTATTTTGTTCAATTGCACTTTAGGTAAGTTAATTATTGTATAGAGAAGTATAGTAAAATTCATTTTTTTTCAATTCTTTTAAGCACTTCAGCCAAGTGTTCAGTTATATTTTTTTCATTACTATCCATTCAAGTTCAATTTTTTTCTAGTTAAGTATATTTCTTTCCAATTAAAATTGACTATTGTACAAGAAATATGAAAACGAAAAAAAAAAAAAGAACACACCGATTCAAATCCATAAACAAGACCTTTGAAGTAATGTTGATGCCTTAATGGCGGTGGATGTTCTATCCAAGCAAAGTAGTATGTAATTAAGATGGGGTGAAAGAGAAGTTTTCAAGTTGTCGTAATTTATTTATAATCAGAAAGGGAAAAGGAGAGGTTACATGGAAATGGAACAATGGAAAGAAAATCAAAATAGTGTAATGTGGAATTTTGTGGAATTTGGTTAGGGATGGAGGTTTACGTATTGGACTTGGGCTTTGACTAATAAAAGCAAATTAGTTGCTTTAATCGTAAGGCTATGTTTGGCTGTTGGGCTTTGAAAATTTAAGCGTGCAGTATTGCTTGGACCTGACTCGGCCTATAGGCCGGTAGGCCCTATGACTGAGACTTTGTACTTTTTGATGTCTTTTTAGCACCTTTTTTAATTTTTAGATTTATTTTATCTTGCCGACCCATAAAGTTCTTTCTTGATAGCAAGAGCCAAGAGATGAGACAAGGACGTCAAAAGTGTGCATATGCGGATATGCTAGTGGTATTGCTTTTGTCTAATAATCTAAGTTTTTTTTAGGAACTACCAATTAAAATAAAAGTTATGTAATAAACTAGCTAATAAAAGTTTTTTGTACTGAACTACTCGTACCTATTAATCCGGTTAACGCGATCAATTAGTAACAAAATATGTAAACTTTTAAAAATACCCTTAAAAAATCATGTGCAAGGCACGAGTTCACTATTGAAACACCTCAAAAGAAGCCTTCTTAAAACTTTGCAATTCCATACACAAACACAACAAAATAGAAAATGGATCATAAAAACTATGAAAACTCGTACATGTACGTGTTTATAATCTAGTACGATTATTTTTACCAACAATTCGTTTTAACTTTTAAGGCATATGGAAGTTCTCTCATGAGTCAAGACAATAAAAGGCATATATAGGAACAGAAATTTTAAATATAAAAAATAAATTATTAAAATAGGTGGAGGTAGCATATGAATATATGATCTCTTTCCTTGAAATTTGGCGTCGAAATTAAAAAAACATAAAAAAAATAATCAAAATTCCAACCCCTGAAATTCAGAATGTCATGCATAGTATATTATTACTTTTGCTTACTCAAAACGCCTAATGCTATTTTGCAATGACACAATCAAATTACTAGCATGAAATCTCTAATCTTTCACATATTCTTAATAGGAATCCCAAAACTCCCTCAATGTCATGGAGAGATTAAGGACTCCAACATCCGAGATGACTCAAGACCTGTGGTCCTCTTTGAGAAATTTGGTTTTGGCCACGAGGGACATGTTAAGGTGAGGGTAAGGAATATATCATGGTGGTCTAAGCGACAAAATATGAAACTAGACCTACCATCCATGGGATTTTTCTTGGTAAGAGAGGTCTCATTTCCACGAATACTCAATAATTTGGATACAAGGAAAGTTTTTGCATGTTAGAAAGTCGTTACGTACGTCTAATTTTCAAATTTGATGGATCAACCTACAATGGTTCAACAATAATTGATGAACCCAACGAATATAGTCTAGTTTTTTGGTAATTGTCAGCCACAATTCGAGGTTAATTTCCATGGATGTTCATACAGAAATGTACAATGTCCTTGACAATGGTGCTAATTTAAGGATTTTCTCCCTATTGGTCAAGGACTTCTCCCTCGCTATGTTGTATTTTGTCTCATTTTTGATATATACTATATTTTTGGGGGTATGGCCGTATGGATTCATGTTTGTTGCAAACAAAGGTTGACGGGAACCCCCCATGGGGGCTTTGCTCTTGCGTAAGGGTCTTAAGATGATTTGCGCTACAGAAGATAAGATGTATGTTCGTAAGACGGGAACCCCCCATGGTTGGGACGTGCTATTTTATTCCATTGGGGTTTTGAGAGGGGTGATGTTGTTTACTGCGATTCTGCTAATTGGAACTGGATGGTCCATCATTAAGCCTTATCTTCAGGACCGTGAAAAGAAGGTGTTGATGACGGTAATCCCTTTGCAGGTGATCGAGATTATCTTTAACTTAATGTCATCATGACACACGTTGATCATCATGTCCAAAAACAGCACAAACGAATAGACTCACGAATTTGGTAAACACGCATAGAATCACCAGCAGCATAGTGATGTTTGACAACATCCCAAAGTTCCTTTGCAGTAGGGTAATGATCGATGTGAACCTTAGCATGTGGTTCAATAGCAGTTCGTATCCAACCGCAAACAATAGAGTTAACGGTGATCCAGTCAGTTTGATCTTCATCATCCATGGGTGGTATGATGGTGGCATCGATGAAACCAAGTTTGCGCTGCTCCGGGAGCGCTTCTTTGAAGGTGGCTGACCACTCACGATAGTTACTTTCTCTGGTGAGTAGCTACCACAAATATTCATACCGTTATGTGTAGAGGCATGTAGGAAGTATGGAGAAGACGGGTCATTAATTTTTAGGGTATCGGTTTTCTGTTTTGGGGTTCGGTTTTTTATGGGTGGGGTTTTGGTGGGAGGGGGTTCGGTGTCAGAATCTGACATGATGATGTTGAGTTGGGGTTGTTGTTGGTGTCGTGGGTGGCGGATGAGGCCGAATCGGGTTGTGATGAGGGGGGGTGGCGGCGTGTGAGGCCGTAGGGAAGGGGTAGTCGAGGCGGGTGAGGCCGACGGCTAGGGAGTTTAAAAAAATGGTTTCGGGTTCAGTTTTGAGTACCATGCTCTTGATACCCATTCCGTACTTGACTGCAAGTTGTTTTGAAGACGTAACATATATAGCTTTAAGGCCACGTTCTTTAGAGAATTGAACTGAAATGAACTGAAAAAAACTGAGCTCTTTCTTCGTAAAAGTCGTTCTACATTAGTTGTAAAAGTATATCTGACGACATCCGATCTAGCCAAAAAGCATAGACTGAAGTAATTGATGAACCACGCACTAGCAATATGTAGCACGTCTGTTTGGTGACTTTCAGAGTGATTACATCCAAAACTCAATTACTTCTTGACAGACAACGTCGCATGAATAACAAGCTGATTGGACAATTACTTCAAAGTAGTTGTTATGAGTTTATGACATAGCTTTAGAGTTAATCTTTTCCGGAAAAAGATTAAGTAACCCTCTGGGTCAACGACCCACTATATTTATGATTTTATGTGCCTACATCTCTCTAAAATTACTATAATCTCTTTGTTAGTTTTAGAGAAATAAGGGAGAGTGTTACTACCGGGTTTTTTGACCCGATGGGTCACTCTAGCACTCCCTCATTTTTCCTACACTCTTTACCATATGATACAAGTAGCAGTTAAATATATCATAATACTCTTGCCAAGGAAAACTGTTACTGGGATCGCGCGCGCACTTGCAGCTGTAGGCTAGATATACAGATAAGCCTTTAAGGGTTTTATCATAAAACCAATTGGCAATATGAATATGAGTAACCCTTTAGACATTTATACAACATAAACCTCTACTCTTTCTTCAATGTGAGACACATTTCAAATAAAAACACATTCGGGTTGGTCAAGAAAGTTAATGGAAAAGGCTATCACGAGTTCACGACCCATTGCCAATAAGGTCTTGTTCCAAAAAGTGTGCTCCCTACACTTGAATAAATCTCTCTTTACTTTTGTTTTAAAATAATTCAATTTAATTTTGTTTAATGTAGCTCACAATTCGTAAAGCTAAAAATGTATGTGTTTAAAACATGAGTTAATTTTTATTGGAAGGAACAACAATTGAGTATATCTTAAATTACTTACTTTTATTCAAGCTAATTGATCTAAGAACTTGATATTTTTTTTAAAAAAAAACAAGGCAGGATAAGAAGTGATTTTCGTTACCAATAAGTGTTCGTTGCGAGTGTTTTGGCACTCTTGGTCTCGAGTTTGAGTTTTATAAAAAGAAACACTACTAGCTAGAAACACTTTACGAATTACGACTAAATGGGTGATTCGATTGGAGTAGAATTGGACCATGTTCGTTTCGCAGCTTATCGGTATCTTATTCAATAATTTAATCTCAACTTACAAGATAAACTTAACTTTCGCAGATAAGTTGCGTTCGTTTTGTCAGCTTGCTTATTTGATAAGCTGTATGAGCCAACTTATCGAATAATCTCTTATTAATAAGCTCTCTTTATTTCAATATTAACCCTATTGAAAATATTACCCCTTTTAATTGACAATTACAATTTTTTTATGTCATTTTTCATTCTTCAGCTTCTTCATCTGAACACCTTAATTAGATTATCTATTAAACTTCAGCTCCAACTACAGCTTAATCTTCAGCTAAATTTGCCGAACAGACTCATGGTCTAACTCAAATGACTTTTATATCTATGTTTTAAGAAGATTTTTTTTAGGAATCTAGTCGATTCCAAGCTTAAAAGTCGGATTAGTAACAAACTTAGAACTAAGGGTGTGTTTTGGTGGGCTGAAATGATATGAACTGAAACTGAAATGAAAAAAACTAAACTAAATTGAAAAAAACTGAAAAATGCTGAACTGAACTAAAAAAAACTGAAGACAGTTATAATTATAACTAAAACTGAACTGAACTGAAAAAAACTGAAAGATTCTTAAATGAAATGAAAAAAACTGAACTGAAAAAAACTTAACTATATTAGTATCGAGTACGGACGAATAAAACACACCCTAACTTTAATGCACATTTTCACTGGAAATGTCGAAGCAACACTGCAACACCAACAAAAAAAAGGCCCCAGACTTAGCTAGCCCAAACTTCTTCCAAATTAAAGTGGCCCCATACAAACGATAGAATCCTGATCCTCAACCTCAAACAAAGCGCTAAAAAAAACACCCGAAATGGGCTGTTGCTGCTGCTTCTTATCTCTATGGGAAGCACACACCACACACTCTCCTCCACTCCACTCTCTCCTCACAACCCCGACAAATTTAAATTTGCACCCCAAATTCCGCTGCCGGTTCTCTCCCCGGACCAAATGGGACCGGGAGCCGGTTCGAGCTACTCCGTTTGACTTCGATAGCGAATTCAGGTTCCCTCGGAGAAAGAGAGTGAAGCGCAGGAACTGGTGGTCTGACGATGACGACGATGATGAGGAGGATGACGATGAGGGTTATAATCGTACTGGGTTTGGGCTTTGGGACGAGCCCAATGCTTTTGGTTGGATTTTTGAGGTAATTATTTTTTCTTCTTTATGAGAAAGCTAATGTTGAAGATAGTGATTGTGTTTAGAATTATTAGGATGATTACTTTGTAGAAGAAAAAAGCATTGCCCGAAAATTGAAATAAACTGAACTGAACCGATTTTTGACACGAATTAGTTAGACCCCAAATATTGCCCGAACCCATTTCAAACCGAACCAATTATTAACCGTATTACTCATTCATATCAATAGTGAGCGTTTATGAAACTACATAATGAGGCGTTTCTAATGATATACGGATAATTGCAAATGAGAATTGCAAATTGATATCGATGTCACAACTTTTTATGATTAAAGAAACGAGCTGAATATAAGTGAACTTGAACAACTGATGAGAAATTAAGTTTTTAGAAGGTGAAAAAGAAAAGAGAACGAGCGCATGAAAACCCGAAACTTGATAAAGACGGAAAAGTGGCCCAATCCAAACTAATCATAACCGAAGCGAAAGTTATTAGTGACCATTTTATAGATAACCGTGTGTAAGATCATGAACTAGAAGAATATGGCCATGTTATCCCAACTTCTAAAAACTTAAATTCAGTTACATTCTCAGCTCGTTTCTTTCGATCGTAAGAAGTTGTGATGTCGGTATCCATTTACAGTTCTTTGTATATCATTGTAAAGCTCAATATTGAAGGGTTTTAATAAGTAAATGTATGTCAAAACAATTAAGAAAAAAGTTCAGTTAAGTTATGTTACTTTACTTTCACTTCGGTCTCTATAAGTTGGGAGAACAAGCCCTATAAGATTACTTGAATATAAGTGTTGATTATGTCTTATGAAAAAAATCGATAATGATTTTATGACAAATATGAAAGCAGGCTTCTCTCCGATTTTCCAACCCAAAATTGAAGCGACTCGACATAGACCGAACCCATCCAAATCCCGACCCGCAACCTATCTAGTCCAATTTTGACGTGGCTCAAATGTAACACGAACGGAATTGGCCTATACCAAACCGAACCAAATTCAGTTGACTGGTAACTTTCTTGACCCAAACCGAAACCGATCCCTCCACCCCACCAGAACCCGATCTGATAGGTGCGTTTGCCACCTATACATACTAGTAAGTTCAAATTTACCCCCTTAGTTCTCATCGCAAAACATGAAGCTCACTTCACTCAAATAATCCTCCATTCTGATAATTCCGAAAACCCCATGCCTAAGAGCCAAACCTCTAATCATTTATACCTCAACCAAAACGAATCCTTCATTCTCCCCAATACACAAAAAGATTTATTGAAATGCAATAAGTTCTGTTTTGTATAGCTCGTGTGTATTGTAACGTGGTCATTCCAAAATGCGGAATTATTTGTCAGCAATTTTTAAGTGAGCTCAAGTCCTTGAAAGGGTAGATCTCTACTTGTGGTTGGAACTTAAACTTAGGTTTGGTTGCTGGTTGCCAGATGTCGAAGACAAGGTTAACCTCGTG
>ONZK01001222.1:39700-60809 GCA_900322385.1 Pharnaceum exiguum | reverse complement strand
GGGGGGGGGGGGGGGGGGGAGGTTATATTTAGACGAAAATATTAGTATTTCCTACTGGATTATTAAATCTCTGGACGGTCAAAGTATAAAGAAATGAAGCTGTGTATTTGGCTTGAATGGAATGCGAGAGTTTTCCCGCGGAGTACTTCGTGTGTTTTGTCACCTGATTTGCTTTGGGATCGAGTCACTTTTTTGGCTTCCTTGTGGACCAAGGCCACGGGAGCTGTTGTAGGCCAACCTTTGAGTGTTTTACAAAGGAATTGGTCTAACTTGTAATTGTTCTTTTAGGAGGACGGCTTGTCCTCCATATCCATTAATGAAAATTTTCCTTATCTAAAAAAAAATAAAACAATGAAGCTGTAACTAATAAAGCCCAGCCAGATCTGGCCAGTCATTTAATTCATCCACAAGACTGATAATTTCTTGTACAGTAATTTTCATGGCTGTGGGCTCCTAATATAATGAACCTTAAACAGTGAAGTTGTTTCTCTTTGGTTGTCTGTATTTCATCTGCTTGACACAATTATACCATTATAATGGTGTACTGCTATATCCTTCAAGGCTTCAACTAGCATGCCAAATATAAATGTTCTGAAGTTGTTGGATCTCCGAATGATGTATTACAGTATAGCCAGATGGATAGATTGGTAGAGCACAGGTCATTGACCCTTGCTTAATGGCTTCTTTACATTTTAAAACACGAAGTCCGGTTCATTGTGCATAAAGATACGTGTTTATTAGCTTTAATGTCTCTTTCTTTACTTCTATGCATACTCTGATATTAGTTGTTGAGACTAAGTCCACAGTTCATTTGTTGATTTCCTGTCCTCTTCATCCGATTTCTTTTCCTCATCTATGATGTAGGTTATCTTTGGTAACCGTAATGAATATTGTGATGATGGACTATTGCAGGTACTAAAATCCTTTGGTTGGATGGTTCCAGCTGTTATCATGTCAGCACTCATGGGGACTGAGCCTAATCATTCATTGATCATGGCAATGGCGCTTCCTCTGGGACAAACAGCCCTTTCCCTGGTGTTTGAGGGATTGTGGGGCAGAAGTTCTCGCTCATATCAAAAGCCTGGGTCAAGGTCGAGAACCAAGCGCAAACCAAGGCCCAGGTCCGAAAGAAATTCATTTGTGAGGAATCCTAGTGGCGCCCAACCAAGGAAAAACTCACGTGGTAGAGGAACACAAACGGGTAGAGAGGGCTATCGCTCTTGGGAGGCTGCAAACATTGGTTCAGCTAAGAAAGTTGCAAAAAGTGAATCCAGATTTGGTGGGTGGGATGAGTTGTTAGATGAACCGGCTGCGGGCAGCAACAGCTTCTTGAAAGACTGTAAAAATGGGAGCTCTGTGAACGCTGAGAGTGACCGGCTCAGTGCTGGTGAATAAGTAGTTGGAGAATGAGAGAGAAACCTCTGTTTGTTTGATTAGTGATTGCTGCCTTCCCCTTCTTGGGTTCATGGACAAGGTCCTTTAGCAAGTAGAACTGCTCCAAACATATCTCCATGGTCTGACTACTACCAGACTTGAAGGCATTTCCCTCGTGCATGTTATTGTTGATACTTGATAGACACCAGTCTGGAGACTGCTTCTTCTGCATTATGGTTTACATGTACAGAATATATGTGAATAGCTACTGATCTGAGATCCTGATCATTGTACAACCCAAATGCATGGCAGCATGAGTGTGTCAGGCGGTCAGTATATGCTTTACCTCGTAAGTGAAATGTCTTGGTATACAATGATCTGCGATAGTTGGTGCTAGAAACAGAAATCCAATTCACGGTGGGTTTGTATCACTGGCTTGGAAATGGGATTTGACTCATCGTCATCTTGCTGTGTTTCTTGTACAGATTTTACCATATTGGACCTGTCAAAAACTACAAGGGCCAACATAAAGGGCCAAATAGATGCTCAGCTATCTATTTATGCTAATATATACACTCCGTATGAATTGAGGACTGCTTATAGTACCAATGATGTTCTATTCATTTACTCAACGTACTCCGTATATCTTCTTGTCTGCCAATTTACTTCGACGGAAGACATGCGTTATGAGTCGTTTCTTGTTGCTTGTCATGCGCGAACTTGCAAGCCCGCTGCCGGACTGCGTACTTGGCTACATTATTATCTTAAGAGTATCACAAATGGTGTGTGCAAATTTAGTCTCAATTGCTTATGATTTATTTGTGCATTGAAAGAAATAAGAAATTACGAACGGTTGAAATTGGAATAGGATTAACATTGGCACACTATGGTGGAACAACATGATACAACCCAAAATGGAAAGAGGAAGAATAACATGACACGGAGGTTGTAACATTTAGGAGCAATGGATATTAATACTCTGTAAAATTGTATGGTACTCCGTACTACATTTTGTAGTGGTGGAAACTAGTCAAGGCAATCGTTCTGAAAGGATATAGTGTAGCTTTTGGAAATCTATCGGGAACATAAGGAGAAAAGATGATTGAGTGATTAACTTTGTTCGCCTACCATAGGAACATTGTTCCACTTCGAGAGTAAAGATGATTGAGCTACTCATTTTTTTCCTACGAATGAATGAAGGTTAGAGATTCTCCTCTTAGGATGAACGTCAAACTGAGATTACTGTTAGGTGTTAGCTAGTCATAGGTTTGTTACTTTGTTAGGTTTTAATGGATTTCCTACTATGCATATGGCCATATGCATGACAAATACATCTCTACTACTAAATCAAATGAATATAGACGGACCAATTTGGTCGACAGCATCATTGCATGTTGACAGTCTACAAGCCTAAAAGCATACTGAGAAAGAAGGAAAGAACCAGCCCACCCAGGGCAAGAAAAAGCTACTGCCTACTACTTCATGCTCTGTTGTTCATTGTCCATTGATCAGCCATCAGATGGAAAAAAACAATTCTTGACCACTTATAAAGTCCAATGATATTTCATACAACTTATATCTTTTTAGACTAGTCAAAAGAAATGGTAGCTGAAGTACTAGCTTCCGTAAAGTTTTCCATTCTGAGCCGTTCTTTTCCTGTAACAGTGGAGAAAATCACAAGCCTACACTTGTATTTCATGGAGTATCTAACAGTAGCCGTTTCTATTTGGGATCACCAAAAAACGGACACCAATAGTCCAATACAAAAGAGTGGACGCTTTTGTTGGTTTTTCTAAGTTCACAAATTAAATACTGTACTACTTTTTTATATAGTTTGTGGCTCAAATAGTAAAAAGTCAGGTTGGGGCTTGATTGAACTTCTAATCTAAAGAAAAACGTTATTGGCTTTCACTCGCACTACACCTACTCAAACTCACCTTCAGAGCAAAAAAAACATGTCACATATATGATTTTTTTAATTTATTTATTTGGATTTTGATGAGTAGATTAGAGAGAGCGAGCCAATAATTGGAAAGTAAAAAACAAAGAAGTAATGTTTGCTTGGATATTTGATTTTATTTTCTGAATCCGAATTTGGGCGGAATATAATACTTGGAAATTATTGGGATTTGGATTTGAAATTCACACCCTGGTAAGCACAATTCTATGAAATTTCAAATGGGGATTTCTTTTTGAACGGAATTATGAGAATAATTTCAACTTTAGCCGATTTATCCAAATAACCAATACTTTAAAAATTGTTGCGGAAAATCCATACATGTCCCTTATAACCCGGAACGATATAATCAAGGTTCACAATGAGTTTTTTAAAAAATAAACCTTGTGTTAAGTCATCATTTTTCTTTTAATAATATACGTTACATTAATTCCAATAAATATATGCATAATCAAAGTTTTAATTTTACATTTTGACATATTTTAAGATGTCATTGGATCGTTTCGGACTATACAGGTTGAAGTATGGATTATTCTCAACAATTTTTAAAGTATGGATTATTTTGGAATAATTGGCCGAAGTAGGATTATTCCCATAATTTTTCTTTTTTCTTATTTTTCTATTTTCTTTGTTTGGCATTATTTTTTGAGTGGAAAAGACCCTTTGTCCATCTTCTTTTAGTCAAATTACACCCACTATCCTACTATTTGCCCACTAATACAAAGGTTAAATAAGTCTTCTAATTTTTGGGGCAAAAGGAATTTATCTTAATTTGTGTGACATTCTTAACATAAAAACTTGTGTGATACCATTTCATATATGAAATTGTGTATTAAACACTAAAAAATTAGATTGATTAATAACCCATCGGTGGTTATTAATTGCCCCTGATTATCATTTGTAACCATGCCTCATAAATAAAACGGGTTCTCATAAAATTTCTACATTCTTTTAAAAAAAACAAAATAGAAACGGAAAAGACTAGGTATCAATGTATCATACTTCCGATGTTAAAAAAACGAAAAATCTTCTGTGGTCATTAAAAAACAAATTGATTGATGGCACGTCCGTGACACTTACATCTTAATCATATGATACATAAAATACTGGCGTTTAGAGGAAAACGACCAATTACGTTGTGTGGATAAGTACGCAAAGAAATTGAAGCTCAGCACGTTTGGAACTTTATTAGAGGCGTAGAATTGTTCGTACAATATGCCATTTTGTCCAGTGACTTATGAGTTATGAGGCCCTTCACTATTGGACGGTGGAACAGAAATTTACCTCTACCCAAATGTGCTGGTCTGCTACTGCTAAGATTAAGAAATCTTGAGTGCGTGGCGATCGAGAGTCTGATAATCAAAGATACAATTAAGCGTCCAACCTCTGTTTGTTGTTTCTTTGTAGAGTTTGTACCGTACCTCGATAGTACTCTATGTAGTTATGTGCCTATTCTTTTGTAGTTCATGCATAATTTCTTTATTTTTCCATTAAGGGATCTCGGTGCAGACAAGAGACAACTAGCTAGACAAGTAGTCCCAAGACTCCCAAGTCCCAACTGTCCAATATACGTTACGCTCATAGAGCATCCAGCCAACAAGCCAACTATTCACTTAATTAAGTTTGACGAGTAGTTTGATACTGTAGAATACTAGAATCCAATAGCCAACTAGCTCATAATAGCTCGCTCGCTTGCCAGTTGCCAGTATAGTGAAAAAAAGAAGGGGCTTTTTTAAAATATTGGTTTATGAACGCTTGGACTGCCTTGGACTACTATTTGGACAGATTTGACGTTCTACAGCTGACTGTTAAAGTTTTTTTTTTGTTGCTGGTTTCCATCTTTCGAGTTCAGATCAGATAGACACGTCGATCTATACTGATTTGAGGATTAAACTACGATTTTTTTTTATAAAAAAAAAAATACTGCTAAACTTGGACTACGGAGGGAGTAATTATTCTTAATCCTAGCAAATGAAGAGAATCTTGCATTGCTTGCATTCGTAGGAATCTTGACATGTGAATGGCCAAGATTCATGAAAGAGACAACAAGAGAACCAATACATAGACACTTGACATATCCTTCAATAATAACAGCATTGTACAAATGGGCATGTCATATACTCCGTAAGTAATAATGCAAATAACAACTTGTGAGGAAATACAGTTTTTTTGGTGGACTCCACATTAGATCATCAAAGAGACATTAATGTACATCATGAACACACACGTAATAAAACAAAAAGGGTTAGAAAATCATTCCTCTACAAGCCAAAATTAATTTGCGAAAGACCAAAATATGAAATATGCCAAAGTTATATAATTAACCAACTTATCAACTTCCCTTGGTATGGAACCCACGTACGTATTGCCCTTCCGAACGTTACCTTCCCCAAAACGTTACTTGCCCGCAATGTCGTATTAGCTAGGGTGCTTCAATTCGTGACCACAATATGATCATACAGCTGATGAGGGTTTGTTGTCGTAAGGCATAGGGCTGGGAGTGTTGCTAGAGGGCTCAATTTTTCTCATCATGAAGGAAGCAGGTCTTTGAGAATGGTCATCCTCATCATGGTACGCATAAGCGAACCCGCCGTGGCGGGTCACGTCCATACCCGTCATTTCGTCCTCGCTGGAGATCCGCAAGAGCTTGAGCTTCTTTAGTCCGTAGAAAAGCGGGGCCATTGTGACGGTGACCCACCCGAAAACAACGAGAATTTGGACAACTTGGGCGGCTAGGAGCTTCCCGCCCCCGCCCATGAAGAGCCCATAGGGTCGACCCGACCCATAAACCTCCTCAATATATTTCTTGCTTGCGAATAGACCGGTGAAAATCAAACCCCATGCTCCACACCCGCCATGCAATTGGGCCGCCTCAAGCGGGTCATCATACTGGAGCTTCTCAGCTAGCTTGTTGAACCCGGTAAGAACCCAAGAGGCCCCAAAACCACATATAATAGCGGCCCAAGGCTCAACCACGGAACAACCCGAAGTAATAGCCGCAAACCCGCCCAAAAGACCGTTACACACATCAATAACATTCCAATGCCCTGACATCAACCTTTTACTAAAAAGAGTTGTCAACGCAGCTGTTGACCCAGCCAATGTTGTTGTGACAGCTGTCCTTCCTACCCCACTCCATTGACCATAATACCCTCCAGGAGAACCGTATGACTTAAGAATAGTCAAAAATGACCCTGGGTTAAACCCGTACCATCCAAACCAAAGCAAAAACGTGCCAAGCACAACCAATGAGGCACTGTGACCTTTCACGACCACGGACCGGCCCGACCGGTCGAACCGCCCTATCCTCGGGCCCTCAATCAAGGCACCCCACAATCCCGCGATCCCACCCACCATGTGAACCACACCCGAACCGGCAAAGTCAATTGCTCCCGACCCAAACAGCAAGTTGTCGGGCCGGATCGGGCTAGCCCAACCGTCAACCGACCAAAACCAATGTGAAACAATCGGATAAACGAACCCGGTTAAGAAAGTGGAGTAAATCAAGTAGGCAACAAATTGGGTCCGCTCAGCTATCGAGCCACTGGTTATCCCAGCGGCCGCGATCGCAAAGGCCCATTGATAAAGAAAAAATGAATAATCAAATGTACCCGAGGCTGACGACGAAGGAACATGCGTCAGCCCGAAGAAATGCTTCCCTATGAAGCCATTTGAGGGTGCCCCGAAAGCGAGGGCGAACCCGAAAAGGTAGTAAGACAGCGAGCCAGCGGCCGCGTCAAGTACATTGGTAAGCATTATGTTCATAGTGTTCTTAGCCCTAACTGAGCCAGCACATAGCATGGCAAAACCAAGTTGCATGGCAAACACCAAGTAGGATGAAAACAAAAGGTACGTAGAGTCCACTGCAAATGCGACCGTAGAGAAACGGTCACATAGGTATGTCGCAGCTAAGGTAGCATTTTGGTTTCCTCCCAAGAGAGGGAGGAGTTCTGAGACTTGGCACACTGCGTTTGACATTTTTGATAGCCCAGGAGGCTTATATGAGAGAGAATGGAGTAGAGATGTTGGATGAAAGGTGTTATATGGATCGATGAATCTTAATGGTATGAATCTTAATGGTATGGGGAAGTGTTATATATAGGGAAGCAAGGAAGGAAGGTTCGTTCAAATGAGTACACTAGCTAGCTCGAGTTCAGTTATTGGTACCGGGAATTTTGAATCTATTTTTACAATATTTTATTTTGTTTCTGGTTCTCTACTGGAGGAGAAATATTCAAATATGGCTGCATTATTATTAGCTAACTAGGCTTTGTGCTAATATATATGAGGTCCAACTTGCACTTTGATGATGATATGATGGTGTGATAACTGAGAACCAATCTTAATTATCTACTGTATGTTAGTTTGTGTGATGCTAAAGTAAAATTGGATGGCATATTTGTCTGTTTTTTGGTGGTGTCACTGGTCTCGTGTGTCTTCTTACTTTGATGTGAGTTCCACCTATACAGACTCGGCAATTGTATAGGTGGATGAAAGAGTTTTATTGGAGCTTCAACTAATTGGAACCTCAAAAGTTTATAGAATAAGTATCAGTTCAAGGGCAAGTTTATTCATACAACTCACTTGCAACTATTCACAAATTTCTATGCATGTCACTTCATCTTACAAATTCCATTTTCACTTACACATTATTCCTATAACTTTGTTACAACTCCTTTAAATTTGTGTAAATGTTTTGTTTTTTAAAAATAAAGTTTGGATGAGTATAATTTAAAGAGAAATACTCCCTCCGTTTCTAAAAGTTCTTCCACTTTTGAAGAGTGCACACATTTTAAGAAAGTTGGAAAAAAACTATTTTACCCTCAACAAGTGGTGAGTGAGAATGAGAGGTAGAGTAATTTGGGTGAAGTACAAGGGATAAATGAGTCCTTTGGCCAAAAAAGTCATGTTAGATATGAAAAGTGGAAGAACTTTTTGAGACAACCAAAAAGGAAAAAGTGGAAGAACTTTCAGAAACGGAGGGAGTAGAATATAATAATCACCTAGCATTTATTAAAAAAGAGAGAGAAAGTTACAAAGAGAACTTTGTGACAGTTGTACGAGGATTATCCCTACAACTTGGATTGCAAATCCCTTTCAAGTTGCAACCCACTAAAATTGTAAGAATAAAGTTGCCCCAACATTTAATTTATTACCAGGTAGTTTCTGTTTTGTCTATCAAGAATATATTGGGTCAGTTCTTTAGACCTGAAGTGATGAATTGAACTAACCTGAACTAAACTAAAAATAAATAAAATTTTTGCTTAATTACTTTGACACTTAATTAGTAATCAAAACTCTATTGTACGTTTATTATGAAACTATATGTTGAGATCTTTTTAATTATATACTAATATCTACGAATGAATAATCGAAATCAAACTTATTACGTTTGTAAATTACGAGCTGAAATGCGAAAAACTGAATTAAACTGAGCTTAACTTCACCGAATATAAGTTGAGGAGAACATGCCCATTGCCTTCTCTTGGGGCCATATATCCTATATTTCAGCAAGAAAGAAAATAACATTGTGTTTTGTTCATTGGTAGTGTTACCGTTTAGTTCAATTCAATTTAGTTTTTTATTTTTCAGTTCAATTCAATTTAGTGTATTTCGATCAATTCAGTTTAGTTATATTAATAATTTTGACAGCATTCGCATTATTTAGTTGAAAACTGGTTTCTTCATTATTTTTTTTTAAATTCCGTCTTTTAAAGATGAATAAAACACACCCTTAGAGTACTTGAGAATTGAAAGACGCTAAATTAACCACGTAGTTTCAACTATGTATATCAATTAATTATGACTAAAATTTTCATGGAATTTATTTATTCTATGTAGCCCCTAAAATGTTCAAGCTTAAGATTGCTATTTTCTTCTCGGACTTTAGCTTTTTGGTGGAGATGTGCGCTCCTCCATAATGAAGGTATACCATACAAGTGTTTCGATCTCCATCCCTAATGAAGGTAGACAAAAATAGAAATAAAAAACTTACGAAACAGAGAGAGTATCAATCAACAACAAAAGAAAATATAGTAGTGTCAAATTTTACAGCTTAAACATAGATTAATTATCATAGCAGATGGAAAAGGCACACAAATTTGACAGAGTACTACTAATAAGAAGTTAAGAACTAAAAAGTAAGATAAAATGAGAATCTTCAAGTGAGTTGGTAATTGATAAAGACGCATATGTACATTTTTCCAAAGGAAGGGGGAAGAAAAGCTATAAAGGCACTCATGTTTGCATAATAACATCATCACGTTTGATTATCAAGCTGCTGCTAATAATTCAACACACTTATAAAGGCCTATGTCTATCAAAGTCTCTTTTGTTGTTTTCTGGCATTATTTGGTTTTCGTTATAGAATTAATTAATAATCATTTGCCTGTCTTTGACTTAATAACACAAAAAAGTACTCCGTTCTCCGTATGTTGGTGCATATGACCAATCAAGCTAGCTAGCTGCGGTAGTGCATAAGTTCACACGCGATCCCATTTAACGAGAACAATCATGCAAAGATGTGATTGATTAATCGAATTGGAGTACCCGTTTCTTTTATCAGGCCATCGTACGTACACTTGTCCTTGCCAAAAAGTTAAAGTTGACAGTACCTAAAATTTGACTAATATATTTGAACCATCCTTCTTTTTGTTTAAGAAATTGAACAATCCTTTTTTGTAATATTAAAGAGAAATTAATCACATCTCACATATTAACACAATTTCTTTACTCTCAGTCTCTCATGCATGTCTATCGCGGAGTTTAAGTAATTTTTTTGGTGCAATGGGGGGTTTGGAGCCCCGGAGTTTGAGTCCTTTAATTAACCTTTTGTATATTTAATTTTTGGAATTTTAATGAAAAATGAAGTAAAACTAATAAATAAAAGAAAAAAGGGAGAGATATCTCTGATCTTTTCCATGAAAATTATCTACTACGACGAATCTGGATTCTTTGTATGATAAATTGAAGGCAAATCGATAAGATTGAAACTGAGAGGATCCGGACTCCTATTACAACTAGGAATGTATTTTATGTATTTTTTTTTACCAGACGCATACTGTTAAACTCGACCACCGAGAGGTGATAGAAGCTTGTGAGATCCAACCCAAAACTAATTGACAATGAGTGGATGACACACTCACTTATAACAACCTCTAAACCACTGGACACAAACAATGTGGGACACCTAGTCACCACTACAACACACAACTTTCACACAACCAAGGACAATTAGTCACCACATCACACATACTTCGACACTCCCCCGCGCTCGAATGCCTCTCTGCCGATGCGGGTCTTACGTATTGGACCATTCGAGTGGACTACATGTCTTTGGGGGAGGGGCCCATGATAAACTCGGCCACTGAGATCAGGTGATATAAACTTGTGAGAGTCAACCCAAAACCAATTGGTAATTGGTGGAAGGCACACTCACTTATGACAACCTCTAAGCCACTACACAAACAATGTGGGATAAATAACTAGTCACCACTACAACACACAACCAATGTGGGACAATTAGTCACCACGTACAACATACATACTTCAACACATACAATTTTAACATTTGTATAAGATACATAGTATGTAGTTAGGTTTTTCTTGTAAGATGGTGAGGGAGTGAAAATAAAGGAAAACAATGCATACAAAAAAAATTACACTTAGGCCTGTCAAATGAGCTAGGAATGTACTGTGCATCAACTTATGGTCTTATGGATATGCGTCTCACTTCGCTACCATGTCCGATGAAACTAAACAGACAATAAAATATTGAATAAGCGAGGACGTCAGATATGCTCTTAAATTTGATTTGTTGACTTCGGTTTTACCAGTAAATTAGTAAGATAATCACTCTTTCTATATACAGTATATAATTTCATAACCAACATTAATTCATGGTTGACAATATCATAACTACAGAATCTAACAAACATTACTCTCAGAATTCGTCATAAGCCATGCGGCGTCAAGTCTTAATCTGCATACGGTGGTAATTTACTAATGTCATGTTGGACAAACAAATCAATCCAAATCACTTCATGATGCTGTTTATATTTGTCATCGATCAGATACAGCGTCAAGTTTTCACTGCATCTATTTTGACAACTTGTACCAAAAACATTATTGAACTTGTATTAGTGTTTAAAAATTTGACGTGCAGTAGAAAAAGCAAAGCTTTACGTAACCTCTCAATAAGTTGACGATCGACGACGTATTCCAATTGAATCAAACTTTACAAATAAAAGTTCACAGATTCTCAAATATTCATGTCATCAGAAACTCGAAAGACATGCGAAAGGAAATAAGACCTTGTTAGAAGAAGTAAACAGTGATGGTGAACAGTACATGACGAGCATATGCATATGTATATCACACCCAAACAAATTCTCAGATATTTGAAAAATTAAGAGTATGTCTCGAGAGGAAATATTCCCTAACTCTTGAATATCTGTTTTTTTAGGGATGCTTTATTACGAATATGGCTAATTAAATCTTAAAAATTAAAGAGAAATTTAATTAGGTTCCACTCTTCTCATGGTGGAAATAAAAACTGTTATTCTCAAAATAACTTAACCAAACAAATTGAAAAACAACTTGAAGTGAAGTGAACTTAAATTTAGTCGTGGAGGATGGTAACGTAGCTTAATCGGCCGGACAAGATGGAGTAGTACAATCGAAATTAAATAAAGGCTCATTCTTTATGATTGAATTTCACTAAATAGAACTTAAACTAAACTAAATGAAATTGACATGAATTGATGTACGTTGAGCTGAATTCGAATCAAAAGAGCTAAAACCTGATACAAAAAAGTCCTAAATTAAAGGAAATGGAATAAAAATATATGTATAAGAATTTTTTTATAGAAATTATTTAACTAAACTAAACTAGGAATTTAACTGGACTGAATGCATTGTTGATTTGTTAGAAGATTTGGTGTTCATTTTTCGTAATTGACTCTGAACAAAAAATATTTTATCCTGATCCGAACCATTATCATGTCACAATCGTTTCGAAAGTCAACCTTAAACGCTTAGCCGCATCACATAAAACGGACATGGTATTCAACATTTCATCCCGCGGGCTTCATTAAAATTAAATTTATAGAGTTGGATGCATACCAGTATATCACAGTATGGTTTTGAACCAGAGATCTGCGTATTACAGTTGGCCAGTGTTCTATGTCATCACCGCATGCGTCATTTTTACATTATAGGTACACTGCTGATACAGTGATACGAGCTTGACTTGATCATCAAATAGGCATGCATATAAGTGGTATATATATTTGATGGTTAGAATCATCGACAATTTGACTGAATGTAGAGGTACGCTAATTCTTTTTTCTTCTTCTTTTTTGTTAAAAGGAGAAATGTTAATTCGAACTGAGAATAAGACCATGTAAAAGTTGTGGAGCATTCGTCGATCTCCATCAAAAAATGTCACAAGTTGATTTATACTGTCAATCAACCAATCATGACTTAAGCTCGATACTTTTCGACCTTTTTAATTAGTATCATAAATTCAATTGAGTATACTTGAATTTAATTTACTTGATGAGAATTTTTATTCAACTTCAATTGTTTTAAATTTTTGTAACAACTATATATATAATCCAACTCAATTGGTTATAAGATTTTCGATCAATTTCAATTAAGCTCAACGTACTTAAGATTATTAGAACAAATTCAAGACACACTTCACTACTGATATATATGTTCAGCAACAAGAGAGACAGAGAGAAACGAATGAGAGAATTATTTTGCTCTTATTTCATCAATCTGATCTGATCTTCTATATTCATTGTGTGTCTCTATTTATAACAAACCTCTTCATTGAGCTACTGAATTCTGCTATCTAACTTCTCCTAGCAACTCACATTTCCCGCCACTAACTTCTAATAACCTTGTTTAGCTGACTACAGTAGTTGTAGTATCGTACCAAAATACGAGTACGTATGTTTAAGATCATTAAGATGTACATGTTTTAATTAATTAATAATATTAACTATATCTAAGACACCCAAGTCGCATTGGATAAAAGAGAATTCCGTTGATCAATAGAGAAGATCTTGGTAAAGATATTAGCCAGTCGGTGATGAGTAGAACCGTAGAAGTATATTGTGGATGACTGATGCCTGCCTTAATGTTGTCTTTGATGATATGACAATCTACTTAAATAAGATTTACAGCAAAATGACTACAAACCTTCCAGAATTTTAGTGAAGTCAATACTTGAATGCAACAATGGTCAATCTCGAAAACAACCTCTCTATTTTCTTAAACATGGGTAAGAATGTAAGATAGCGTATATCTGACCCTTAAGTACTCCAATTGAATGAAAATTTACACTCGATTGTTGTTGTTGTAGAAGACAGGTTTTTTAGCTATAAAAAAGAGCAGCCTACTTATGTCATATCGGAGCCAATTGAGAGTCCCGAATCTTTGAGCAAAGCAATGAGGCAAGTAATTAACTTCACAAGTAGCCACTGCCATAGTTATGTAGTAGCCTCAGCACTTGAACGAACAACCATGATTTTCGAGAGAAATTAAAAGACATGAAGCCCAATCACAGTCACGGAAAAGGGATATATACAACTATACAAGCTAATCCCTGCTTATGGGCCTTACATGATACGTCATCAATTGTATACTCGTAATTAAGTATATTTAGCCCAATATACAGCCGAATCAGTTTATCTGATTATCTCTACCTAATTATTTTCTTTGTCTGCAGTTGCCTGTTTGTAAGATAATTGATCGTGAATTTAAGATCGTTATAACAAGAAGCAGAAGGGCAGGGGCAAGAGGGGCAGAGTTATCCCCTAATGCAAAGACACAACGTAAGAGGAGGCGTTGCGACTTGTGAACTTAATTAACGGAGGCCAAGAATTCAAATCGACCCCTGCAAAATGTTTGAGTCATTTAGAACAAGAATTGCCCTTGTCGTATTTGTTTAATCATACTGTAGCAATGCAACGTAATGACCATCAGCTAAACAAGTTGTTTACGGAGTATAATCAGAGGAAGCCAGAAAATCTGCAATACATTACTGAATTATTAGACTATTATCATGACCTATCAAGTTTGGACCTTTATTTCAATCTATGATTAGTTTGTCTACTTGTCCCAAGCCAAGGATTTAAAAGACGCAAAGCTAGCTAGCTAGATTTTGATTATCACAGTTGTTACATCCGAGGATATATAATGTGCTCATTTTTTTTATGAATAAACAGACAACAAGAAGTCTAATACAACTCAGACGCCACGGCTTTCGAGTAATTATGTCCATAAACTCATTATTTCAATCCATAGTAGTAGGTAAACTAATCACAAATAAGAGGAAGAACAACATGGATAAGCTCAGAACTTGAGATTCGCTACCCGATCCTTCTGCATGTGCAACCATATACCAAGAATGATAAGATTCCACGAGCTTAGCCTTTTATAATGATGTAGTTTAATTACTTATATATGGACAATCAAGATTTGTATATTTTTTTTCTAAGAAATGAGTGAAGTTAAGTAAACCTCTTCTTAAGGTGTATCCCTAACATATCGTTATGGAAACCCCAAATCATGAAGAACACCAAATAACCCTTTCATTATGTTGGTGCCCATAATTTGCCATCTAATAGGGAATCCTAAATCCTTCCATACATGTGAAAATATAATATTTTGGATGAATACCTAATGCGCCTTTGATAATATTTTTGATCCCCCATGGTGTTAAATCTTGTCACCGTACTTGAAAATTTTGGAGGGCATGTCGCCCTCCACAATAGTTTGTTATACTCCTAGGTGAGCGCGGATCTTCTCCGATTGTGTATTGGAGAAACATCCAATGCTGGAATTCTTGAAGACCCATAGGGGGGTTTTGATATAGACAAATTTGGACTATCCAATTCAGTACTTGACCGTCAAGTACTGGAGAAGATTTTTCCTCCTCCTAGGTCAATGGCATGCCTCGGTCATTCCCTCATGACTATTGCTTTGGTTGATAGGACTGATTGTCACCAAGAGCATGAGAGCCACTTCTAATAAATTTACTTCACGACTCACGAGTTTATAATTAAGAACCCACAGTAACTTGGTTATTAGTGCAAGAGCCATTGAAATTGACCTTCGTAGTATTCTCTTCTTAGGGAGGCTTCTATCTAAAGCAGCCAATCTAGTACTTGATTTAATTTGGATAAAAGAACAACTGATGAACACAATTTGTTAGTTGGAAATTTTCTTGTTATTCCCCTCAAAGAACATCTTTTGGGCTCTAAGATTATTGATCTTAGCCCTTAGGGTGGGATTCGTTCTTTTCACTTTCTAGATAATGAACTAAACTTCTAATAATTAAATTAAACTTTTTGTTTAATTGTTTGACACACAATTAGTTATTAAAACCATATCAATATGAAACTACATAATAAGACATTGCCAACGATATACTCCCTCTGTTTCATAATGTTGTTCATGTATTCCATTTTTGGGTGTTTCATAAAGTTGTTCATGAATTACCAACAAAATATCAATGTCCCAAATTCTTACGATAAAAATAAACGAGCTAAACTAAACTTCTAAAAATTAAACTGAATTCAAAATAAGTTTTAAAAAGTGGTAGAGAACATGATTTTATTTGGTAAATCTTGTGTTAAAGCCTCTCCAAATCCTCATAAGAACTTTACTTATATAGTGAGCTTGGAAACTCCTAATACTTCAAATCTGTGGACAATCAAGATAATTTTATACTGGTTGTATCAAAGACTTGTTGTTGTGGCTTTCATTATCTATTCCTTATTTATTAATTTTTTATTGTAAATAGTTTTAAATAATAGATTTGTATAATTAGGATATATCTATAATGACATTATATAATGAACAATTTACACTCCCAACCACTACACATAAATCTTGTGCCAAACTTATTTTGAAAGATAAAAGTGGAATGAAAGATTATATGGTCAATTTAGAATAAATGCATAAAAATAGGTATATATTTATCTCATATAGATAGAGAAAAAAGTTATTTAAGTGATAACAATCTTCAATTGTTGAGACTCCGATTGACCTTAATGCCTCCTTATTAGAAAACACGTTCCATTATACCACATAGTCATAACTCATAAACCCCAATCCGTTGATGGTGACTAACAATCAAAATATCTTTGATTTTTGATTTCATATTGGAACACAATTGACCCGTGAACAAGTTGGTTATTATGCTCGAAGTATCATGTCATATGGCCATATGGGATCAATTTATTTCGCTTTGGTGTGAAGATGCAACGGAAGTCCATGAAGCTAAAGCGATGTCTAACCACTTTACTAGTTCCCGCCATATTAGTTTACTTGAGAAGCTGAAGAATATGTACTCCAATTGGCTAGTGGAAATAATTAGATTGAAATAAAACGGACAAAAAAAATCAACTTATCAATAAAAATTGTAAGCAGTAAAAGAAAATGAAAAATGGGAATTACTCAGACGCTGCACTATGTATAAATAAACAATTATCTTTTAGAGCATAGATCTAAGTGGGTCATATAATAACTGTAATTTGGGAGTGAAAACTAAATGCCTGCAATATATTGATTTATTTTTTTCGTTTATAGCAAACTGAATTTTTCAAAATTAGAAAATAAATAAGAAAAATCACAAAAAAGAGGTTGAAATCAACTCTCTAAATTGCAGTGGTAATTCAATTAATTTTAACTGTATGTTTTGTTCGTGAAATAAACAAGAACTGTACTTTGTAGGAAGTTGAAAAAATATTGAATTAAACTGGAAAAAATTAAATTCAACCGAAAATTACTGAACTGGAAAAAGCGGAAGTAGTTAAAATCACAACTAACAAAATAGTGAATCGGGTTGAAAAAAACTGAAGTGAACTGAGAATTATAATACTGAATGGAACAAAAAAAACGAAACTGAACTATAAAAAAAATGGAAAATTGAAAAAAAAAAACAGGCTAATTGAGGTCAAAATAAATAACTGAAACGGCGTGGGGTAAAAACAAACTAAATATGTCGATAAAATAGATCAAAAGCATATGGAACATTGATGGAGCCTTGAAGGCTATGAAATTAGTATATTACGCATGCAATTGAATTCTTGAAAAACACTGCCGTTCATTGTCTGAAGCAAATCAACATGATAGTCTTCTGCAACGTAACCTACAGCATGGCGTGCTGTGCATGATGTCAAAGTAGGATCTACTAGGGTTTACAATAATATGAGTAGGTAGCATAAGTGCAGCTAATTAGTGACGGAATCAAGCACAGAACTCGTTCAAGAGATTCGCCACCTGACTCAGAGGACAGAGAACAACCGTGCATCTTCCAACACTCTTTCGCACGAACAAAGTGTGATAAGATCCCTTAGATGACTTCATATGATGCAGTCTTAAAGTGAACTAAACCAGTAGTTACATCAAAAACAATGTAATAGTCTATCCATCTCCCTTAGTCGTAGTACTATCAGTGGGATATGAACTTAGATTTCTGAAATTAACTCAATGACAATCTTCAAATGTTCATCTTCTGAAGAATGATTGAATCGAAAAGAACAGTAATTTGATGCTTTTTACAGTAGTACCGTTCTTTTAAAGAAACCATGCTCCACGACAATACATTGTCTGGTTTTTTCACTGAGGCCTATGTTATACATTATACCACGTCAATGCAACACAATTCCAAGTCACACGGAAAAATTTAGTATCAGGCTTAGCAGAAGAGCTTTTTACCAGTGATATATAATCAAAGCCGGGATTGAAGGAAAGATATATTCATTTGCCCTTTGACTTGAGCTGTGTGGCAAGCAAGGTAAGTCCAATTGCAGAAGCACCAGACAAAATAGTTGATGAATAGGACAACACGAGAAGAACTCCCCTTAATGACTGCATTTTGAAGGAAGGAGAACAAATCAATCAGGTTAGAGGGCTAGTTTAGAACTTGGTGATGTCAAATATGTGTTTAGTTGATTGCTCTCAAGTACCTTCGCCAATAGCAGAGCATTGTCATTTGGATACTGCAATGAACTCTCAGGAATGCTTTGAATTCCTTGACTTATTTCCCATGACAAAATCCTGAAATTAATATTCAAAATCAGATCATATGACCACGCAAAACTCAGCTTAGGAAGACTTCGACAAAAAATACCCTGTCTTTTTATGCAAATGCAATCAAGTAGTTTGACCCTGAAAAGTTTGTATATAGCATAATAACATTTGAAAGAGTAGAACAAAGAGTAATACCCAAAAACAACAGCAATCGCAGCGCCGATGTAGGCCTTTTCAGGCGTCACCTCAACCTGAAGTTCTCCGAACTGCAGTGGCAAAGTAAAATTAAAATTAGGTTCAAATTTACTCAACCACAAATATTAAGCACAGATAATGTTTTACCTTGAACATTCTTGTTTCATCTTTAGGGCGTTTTTCAGCAGCTGTAGAGTCTGTGGTTGCAGACAGCAGCTTTCCAGCACCAGTCATTGCTTTTGCAATCTATACTCGTTGCAAGTAGCCAAGAATACTGCTATTTAGCAACGTATCATCATGAGAATCAATAATGTTAAAAAAAGCAAAAATATGAACATGTTTTGCAAGTAGTAGAGGCATTATCTGAGTACAGGTTTGTTTGCCTCACCAATGTAGAAGTATATCAAGAACAGGAAATGAAATTCTAAGTATATTTTCAAGAAAAACAAATCATGCTGAGAAATTTTGGAAAGTATATACCTTTTGTAATTCACCTTGACCATATTGTCCCATTGCCTGAAATCTACGTCCAGCTGACACCAGTCTCCTGCCAAGAGCTACGGAAAGGGAACAAATGTTAGGCTAAGGGGAAAAACGTCATAAATCAAGACTCAACATAAGAGCTTAATCTTGCCTGATTTCTCACTTCCTGACAAAAACGTTTCCAGCCCAGGGAGCTTTTTGGCTAAAGCAGAAGATGTTGAAGTATCCGCTGTTTCCCACGCACGAGCTAAGTTTAACAATGTCTCACCCAACTCTAGGCCACACTGCAAAAATCAACTGGGAAAATCAAAGTTTGAATGCAACTTTGTAGCAGATATTTGAAGGGGGGAAATACCGCCCTCTCTCTGTGGTATCCATGCGCCTGCAGATATTGTAATCAGAGAATTTAAGATCCCTAGAAAGACAACAAAGTGGGTAGATAAGTCTATCAGATGTGGAAAACACCTCCCACATCTTGAGAGATTGCCCTAAGGCCAAAGAATTATGGGAACTTACAAATCAGCAAGACAATTTGTTTGAACTGGATACCAAAACGTGGCTTAGGCTCAATCTAACTAGGAAAGACAAACACTAAAATCCAACATGGCCTACCCTTTGTTGCTTCTTGACTAGGGAAAGTTGGAGACGAAGGATAGAAGGAACACTAGATACTTGGATGACCAAAACCCAAACTCACCACTTAGTTGCCGCAATAAAATCATTGGCCTATGTTGAAAATTTCTTACCGGCCAGCCCGGGACAAGATAGGGGATTCGATCATGTGTAGCACGGTCTGCCCATCCTCCAGAATGGTGGAAAATCAACACTGATGCTTCTTTCATGGCCTCAGATAGAAGTGCAGGTTTGGCTTTGTTGGTAAGAGATCATGCAGGTGTATGGCAGGGAGTAAGGATATGGAAAGGATGGAGTATAGATGCAACATTTTTTTTATAGAAAGAAAAATTTTCTATTACTTTTACAAGTGTAAGTATGGCATTTTGTAATAGGAGTTACACAAAATACTAATGATGATTAAGCCACTTATTGGCATTTATTTTATTTTTTTATTTTTTTTGATGGGTATTGGCATTTATTTAATATTATTAGAGGTGACAAGGAGTCTCGAAGACTTGAGAAAAGAAATTGCCCACCGGCCCATTATTAATAGCCTATCCCGATTAATTAGAGTTAGCCCAATGGCCTAATTTTAATTAACCCATAATCCTTAGTCCACAACACAAGCCCAATCCATTAGCTTTTTCCCATTTTATTTATTTATTTAATTAAATGTTGCTTGGCAAAGGGTTAAACTCTTCTTTTTCCTCATATTTCCGGAATATTTAGGGTCTAAACCGAGTTTACAATTGCCTAAAATACAATTAGCAAATATTCCGCTTTACAGAAAAAAGGAAAAATAAAACCTTGTCGAAATCCAACTCAGTTTAGGCGGTTGAATTTCATAAACAGAAGCATGTTTCTGTACAGAGCCGGAGTGGTCCTGGACAGCGCCAAGACAGGCGCCTGGCGCCAGTCCCTGGCAGCCATGTTGCCGCCGGGGATGGAAGCTGTTGCTCGCGATGAATCTTTTTGTATCTTTTCCGGATCTTTTCAATATTCACCTAATATTCTCCTAAATTCCGAAATTTCTCCATCCTCTACTATAAATACCCCCTCATTACACCCTCTTTCTTAACACACATTCACCCTATCATTACTATGCCAAAATCCCTCCACACTTCATAGAAATTCACAAACCCTAAACTCCTCTTAGTCAAAACCTTCAAACTCAAGCAAACACAACACTCCAAACACATCAACCTTCATCCATCATCATCACAAGTGTAAAGGAGCAAGAATAAAAGATCAAGAAGACCCGGCCCTTTTCTCAAGTCATCAAGTCAAGCCACGATCCTCTAATAGTATTAAATAGACTCCAATAAGGTAAAAGCAATCTGAAGGCCTTTTATAAAAACTTCTCTTCTCCTTCTCCTGTTTTCCTTTAAATATCGTATTTTCAATTCCAATTTCTCTCTTGAAATCTACTAACTC